>JAPYZH010001377.1:0-10550 GCA_030523085.1 Meteorus colon | reverse complement strand
AATTATAGATTAAAAACTAACAAAGAATTTTTGAGGTTATATCCGTGATCACTTAGCACAATTTCGGTTTTTGGTATTAAATCCAATTACAAATATGGATATTATAAATCGTTAAAACATATTGCACAGAAAATATTCACACTACATCAAAACATGAAATTTTATAATTTTAATATTCCATCATATCATAATAATATTCCACCAATAATCTGTCATGACGTACTACACACAGCGGATTATATATATATATATATATATATATATATATATATGCAGCGCCCAGCAGCAGGGCGCGTTTATGACGTATGCGGTGTGCGAGACATAAGCGAACGAAGCCCGAGAAAAAACTAAACCAATGAACCTGTTGAATGCTTATAGCTACAGGGTTCATTTTGGTACAAGTAGAAAGATAAAAAAAAATAAAAAATAACTACGCCCTTACATTTGTTCTTAAAGGCTATAAAATTTCCCCCCCCCCCCCCCCCCCCCCCCGACTCTTGATTTATCCCTTCCAATTTTCTAACATTCTTTATTTTATGTTAGGTCATTTTTATTATTTTGGTGAGCGACTTGCCTCATATTAATAATTCGATTGTAGCCGGTGCCAGCACGTTACAGTATATATCATAACGTTCGGATTCGGAATATTACAATGAATATCGAAATATTCTCGGATAGCTTTTCTAGGGGCCACGAGAATTGTTACACATTGTTGCACATTTATAGACGCTGACCTCAAAGATCTTTTTACTACGTGATTATTTAAATTAAATGGATTACAGCACACATTGAATTTTTTGGAAGTTGACATTATGTTGTATTATATCGTAATCTACCTTTTGTTTTCTTTATCATTAAACTTAAGTAGAGATTTTTACTTATAATCACTTTATCTTTAGAAGCGTATCGCGGAATGTGATTAAGTATCAAAACAAATGTCAGATGACAGGCGGAAGCAGCACCACATAGTGGTTGAGTCGTTAAATACACACCACACCAGTGACCATTACAAATGTTCTTTTTTTTTATTTATGGGTCATTTCACACCAAATCACCAGATTTTGAAAATAAATTTTTTGGATTCAGTTGATTTTTTTTCTGTTTTTGTACGAATCAAAAGACGCCTGCCCCTAAATTTTTAGCCCTCAATTTTAAAAATCCTCGAAGATATTAATTTTTGTATATCGCAAAAAAATAACGGTATGGTAATTTTCAGAAATTCTAAACTCTTGATTAAATTATCGTTACCTCATTTCACTGACGGCTATTTTCGTCCTTTTGACATGTAGTTTTCGGAAAAAAAAAAATATATAAAATCCACAGAATTTTTCTTTCACCATTATTTTTTAATTTTTAACTGATGTTTTGACTCTGTTGAAATATTTCTTTCAAATATCTTCGATTCTTTAAAATAATAACTAATAGTATTCTAGTGTTCCAACTAGCCAGAAAAAATTGACTGAAAAACAAATTTTTATTGCTATAAACAAAAAAAAAAAATAATTCATGTAATTGGCACATGAGGATACTATCAGTTATTATTCTCTATATCAAAATTTTGGTAGAAAATTTCCAATAATACATAAATAATGAAAAAAAAACATGGAAAAAAAAAATAATTAATTTCAAATTAAAAAAAAAATTATAACTCATCACTATCCCATTACGAGACTAAGCTTAAAATTCGTGTTTTGGGGAGTAATATTTTTGAAAATTTTAAAAAAAAATCGAAGGATACAAACAATCTTAAAATCGCTGTTTTAAGTTTAAAAAAGAAAAACAATTAAATTCATAATGAATAATTTTTTGCAAAAATTGTTCAGAAAATTCCTCAAAGAACACGAATTGAATAAAAACGCCCAAAATCGGACAATTTTCTCCTAAGTTATGGCTATTTAAAAAAAAAATTCTCGGAATCTTAGAAAATTCATATCTTCCGATTGGCTGGATGAAAAAATTCATAAAAATCTATTTCTAGAGGTACAAATAAGTGCTCCATTTTCAGCGAAATCGGAGATGCAAAATCCATTGGTAGGACGAGTTTGCATGGAATACCCCATATATATACGTGAATGTTCTGATGAGCGTGCGCACTCGCTTCACGTGAACTGGAAAGTTTTTCCCCATCGAACTTGGAAACATTGATTTTGTGTTGATCTTATAAATCTCGTATATCTTTCAAAATATCCTTAAAAACGTTGCTTCTATTACGTACTGGCCATCCCTTTACCTCAATTCCCAATTCATACATAATCTGACTGTCGAAACAAATAAATAATATTTGATTTAAGTGTTCAATAAAATAAACATTTTATAGTTCATAAGATACGCGACATACGGTCGAGCAAACGCCTGCCGATCAAATATCCAGAGTTGAAAATAAAATAAATTGTATACATTTAGAATTCGCCAACCAAATACGATCAGATTAATTCGAATTAAGAACTTCAGCACATTTTGTTACGTGGGAATACCACGAGGAAAAGAAATACATAAATTCAGCAAACGTAAAGTTTTGTCCAATGTGTGGGAACACAGAACGTTCGCGAAATCACACAGGAATAGCTGACGAATATCCGTCCATCATTTACTCCCATCATTAATAAAATCCACATAAATACCGTTCCCTCTCTCCAATAAACACACTCAGCTATAGACATTCAAACGGATTCAATCATTCAAACAGTCAGTTCAATATAGAATCTTGGTTCATCAACATTGTTTAAAAATACATCAGCGTTGACTCAAATTTTCTCAATCTAATACAAAAGCAACTAAATCATAAACATATTAACAAAGAATCTCAATTCAAGTGGAATCTGTCGATTACCATTCACGTGTATTGATTATCTAAGTGTCAACCATAATAAATAAATATCCTTCACCTATGCATAACAGTGGCATAGCATACGATCCCCTACCATTTCCGCCGGAATCAAAAGGGATCATCTAAATAATCAATAAATAAAGTAACTTTCAATCATCGATCGGAACTCCTGCCAAGACATGACACTTCTCAATCTTTGTTTCTCATTTGAGATCATACCTGCATTTTTATCTTTCTTAATAATCATCTCTTGATTGATGAAAGAAAAAAACGTAAAAAATTGATCCTTTTCTGCACATCCCTGATTAAAAAAAAGTATTAATTTCCATTTAACCTATACATTCAGTAGTATTGGAGAGTATCCATTCCAATAACATTTAGATACATACTTGCATTGAGGTTAGATTTTCTTCTTTCTTTTTTGTTTCATACCAGCGATAATAATCAAGAAGTTTCACTCCTATGGCGCGTGGGCTCCACGCACAAATTTCATCTACCATAAGGCAAAGTGTGTCTTGCAGCGCACATGTCTCCCACAGCAGATTTAGTTGTATTAACGTGCTAGAAATTTCTTCTTAAATTAGCATCATCGTAGACAGTAAAATTGTGCTGCTAACAGGCAACATTTTCATAGATAGCGATTGCTATCCCGCGATTGATGCTTGATCGTCTGTATTGTATTATGCGATTGATATTTTCAATTTCCGCCAATTCATCATTACCAAGTCATTATTCAATATCTTTTGTTTTTGTGGACGTTTGAATTTTCGTTGCCACTCGGCCGAAGTTTTCAGCTTTTTGAGGGCTCGTGTTAATGGTGGGTTAGTTTTAGGACTGCGACTTAACAAAGGCGAGCATATCAAAATTCAGGAGTACAAATAAATCATAACAGTATATAAACATACATAGACTAAATGAAAGGCATAGATGTTTGTATGTTGAATTTAAATCAATAGTAAACATGAATTACGCGATTATCGAATAATCGCATCCACGTGTTTTCTGGATTCTTTTTCATTAGCACTCGAATAGGTTATTTCTGCCACATCTCACAATATTTTGTTGAGTTCATTCATAAATGCTGACAGAAATAGAAAATAGATAGAATAACATCAAACTTTGCAATAATAAAAACTGCATGAACTATCTGTTATGATTGCAATACGTTGTATAGATACAGTAAATACTGATCTACAGCATATAATAACATACTATAGCATACATATCATATAGTATCAGCCGGAATACAGTGTACGTAAATACGTATATACATACGTGAACTGTTGGGCGCACAGCACAAGTACATTACTCTATATTGGTCGAACCAATACAAGCGTGCTGAGTGTAAATACATACATGATTGCAAAGTGATTTTACTCCTCATAAAATTTCTAAGCCGGGGGCTATAACTCCAAATCGATCCTTCAAAAGTAAACTCCAAAAACATTGTGTACCAAAAAGCACTCCAATAATCAAAACTGACAGACAAACCCATTCATTTCTTTATCAGCAGTGCAACTAATACTAGGTACGAGCAAAATTACAGATGCAAAATTATTAATAAGTCTATTTGCCATGATGATATAAAATAAATATAGATAATAACATTTTAACAATAGGAAATTTTTTTTTTTTTTTTTTTGGGAAGAAAAACACAATATGAAATTCAAGAATACATGAAAACGATTGATCGATTTCGGTATTCATCGCAATTTTCGTGTATTACAAGTAATCTATGAAAACCAACGCGTGATACATATTTCCTCATATCATCCCTTTTGGAATATATCATTCATAAAGTCTTATTTACAGTCGTTCAGCATCTGGTTGATGAGTCTAATAGATCGTTAAAAATCGGGATATTTCTGATCCGTAATGAGAATAAAGTTTCACAGCGGCGTACCAGCTTCAGTAGGTTAAGCAATTCAATATTTTTTCGAATTTGCGAAATTGATTTGGTATTTTCTTTTCATTTGAAAAGCACATATTGTTATGACCTGAATTGTGAATAAATGTTTGAATATAGTCAAAAGATCGTTGCTCGTTACCGCGACCCGCGGCTGAAGTGATCAAGGATTAGGTGCATGTGATTGAGTGAGATGGTGAATGATTGCAGTTGAAGGATTATGTTTATTGAACTGTACTGGTTCTATCATTGATACTTGAATGATTCAGTTTACACTTCACAATGAATACTTAATATTAATTGAAGGACGTTCATGAGTGACAATCGGAGACAAAAGTTCGGCATATGCTCGGCTTAGTTCGAGATGAAAATACTTCGCGACAATGCAATAAGTTGAGGTTTTCCCATCCATATGTCTATCTATTACTATTCGATTTGGGAAACAAAGTTTTTCACGATAAATGATTGCTGATCTTTCTAGAACAATTCTATTGCTTCCGCATCGCAATGCGCACCGTGGCGTCCTGGCAGTTAGGCCATGAAAGTCTTACAAGCTAGACCTATTGCGACAACGTTCAAAGTTGACCGCGAAATTTCAAAGAAAGGAAAAATGACTAGTTTCCAAAGAATAAAAAAGATATCAAGTGATCAATAATATCGTAGTTTCAGTCGGGCTGGTTCACACGTCCATTTCTCAAAAACATCACGAGGAAATTCATAGAATTTCACCGGCAACACACTCACCACGTACAACCTTACTCACACGAAGTGTCAAACACATCATAATCAACCAAAACTAAAAAACACATTCAAACAGGTAAAATCATTCACTTCTATTCTACATCCTCAAACATACACAATTATTCACACACAATAAAGTTTGCAGTTAAGGGGACCTGGTGGTCTGACGCCCGTGAATTCGACGATTCTTTAGGATTTTTTTTCCAATGAAGTTAAGGAACAATGTTATCCAAATTTTGTAGATGTATAAAATGACTTTAACGGCATACGGAAAAATCATAATATAACAAAAAAAAAACAAATTTTAAGTAGGTAAGTAATGCCGCGTCGTTGAAATTCACATGCAGAAAACAGACTGGTTTTTCCATTATTTTAGTATGTAAAAATAAGAAGTACTCGACATAAATACTTCTTTTTAAGTCTAGCGATAGGTAATGGTGTACTGAATAACATAATAAAATTTGAGACGAATCAGCCGTACAGTTTTTTTTTTCACCACCGGCCCTGTTATTAGCCTCAGCGCTGACTTGCTGAATGAGCTGCAGAACTTGAAATATCGTCAATATCATTACAAAATTTAGAAGTATATTCTTGAAGGAGAACAAGTCCGAAATATCGAAGAAAAAAATCTATTTTGAAAAATTCTCGACCTCCCTTAACATCTTTGTGCACTAGAAGGCATTTTTGCAAACGACAACACCAAATTTTCAACCGAACCATTAATAAAACAATGATATTTTTCAGGCGGATTTGTCTTGTAAAAACACTCATCTCAGCGTTGGAGCCATATACACGCGGACAAATTTCGTTACGCTGAAGTATATTACCGATGGTTGGGGTACGGAAGTAAATGGATTCCGACTTGTGATCACTGCTGTGAAAGATCCTAGTGAGTATAATGTGAAGTCTATTTGTCAGCGGGAGGAAAAAGTGAAAATAGTACAAAAAAAATTTGTGCATGGAGGTCATGCGCGTTACAAGTGAAACTAATTGCTCATTATCTCTACTTCAAAAAAAAAGAATGAAGAAAATCCAACATCAATACAAGTATGTATCTAAATGTTATTTGAATGAATTCTTTCCAATACTACTGAATACAGAGGTTAAATGAAAATTAATACTTTATTTTCAATTAAAGACGTGCAGATAGAGATAAATTTTTTACGTTTTTTTTTTTTTTCCATCAATCAAGAGATGATTACTACGAATGATGAAAATGTAGGCATGATCTCAAATGATGAGGAAGAAAGATTGGGAAGTAACATTTTCGAGCATATTTTACAAGATATACGAGATTTATAAGCTTAACATAAAATCTATGTGTCCAAGTTCGATGAGAAAAACTTTCCAGTTCACGTGAAGCGAGTGTGCACTCTACTCTAATCAGAACATGCACGTAGAAATATCCTTCAACAATGAAATTGTATCAAATGACAAACTGGTTTTTCCCAGTTCTCATTGACAGTAGAGCGGACACATGGTCCATTATGGTATTTTTCTGTTGCGATTCGCGGATGCAGCGTATCATCACAAGTCAGCAGGGAAATACCACCGCATACTTGCGAATAGTATTTCGCAATATCGAATCCAGAAAAGCGTGAGATGAAAATTTTCCCATTCTCCAGGTTTGAACGAGTTTCGATTCAAAATTTTGACGAGAAATTACTTAGTCAATCACAATTACATAAATCCATATTCAACACATGAAATTTAATGAAGTTAAAAATAAATAACACAGATCATTTATTTTTCTCCACACAAATAATTAATTTGCAAGCAAGCACTTCAAAATATGTATAATCGTGTAGAGCAACATCTGCGACGAAAAAGAGAGAGAATGTATAGCGTAGTGCGTGGAAAAGAAGCAATTAGTGTAGGCGAGAAAGAGGGAGAAAGCGCAACATAAGTATTAGTGTATATGGTATTAGTGTGGTCCTTATTAATAGTAATTTCGAATTGTACTGCTCGGACCGGCAAAAAGGTTACTAATATATATCGAAAAAAAATACGTGAAAGGGGCAGCCTGGGAGTTAATTTTGAAGGATGCCTCCAACGGAATGAATTTCTCCATTTAATTAACATGGGTGTATGGACTAGTTGCGGTATATTTTTATGACTGATTCAATATTGCTTCAAAAAATTTGAAACTTACTGAGTGTCTCTATTGTAGCTATAGGTACTTCAGAAAAAAATAAAGGATTTTGAACGACAAAAGTTTTGTACGAACCGCTTGGCTAACATCAAATATCGTTTGAAATGCTCGAAAAAAGAAATAAATAACTTCTGCCTTCACATAAAAAAATAAAAAATTAATTGTTATCAACCAGGGTTGCGTTTTTTTTATTATGTAACAATTTATATTTCACAATTTTTGAAATAGGACGTATATTACAAAGTGTAAATGCGATACATATAACAATACGCTGTATTTCATGAAAATTCATTTATTAAACTAGATTTTCGCGCACCAGGCACGCAATCTTCCTCCAATCCGATACTATTTGCAAAATGAATTTTATTTGCTCCCTGTCAGTTGTGAGTACGTTGTTGTATTCTTCAATTAATCGTACTGCTCTTTCTGCAGTATCCTTAACCACCTTTGGATGATTAACCAGATGACGAGCTGCTTCATAATCCTTGAAACAGGGTGAAACTCGGATAAACCAGAGTAGGCGGATGTGTCCATCCAAGCCCACCAGTCTACTTCCCATTGAATAATGTGGCCAACAACGTGTGTTCCCGATTATTCAATGTATCCAATGAATAGTTGGGCACCACTCCACCTTTTACACTCATGCTAATAATATAATTGAGGGGGAGAAACAATGACATTATGAGTTCCCTCGTCTGACTAAGCAGTCTTCTTACATGAGACCATTCTCAGCAAAAGAAGGTTACCGGGACCTATCCGCATTGGTCTCCATATGGAATTTTAAATATGCTCTCGGGTAGCGGTTACATCAGAAAATAATATATATTTGTATGGTGAACTAAAAGTAATATCGTTACTTTAGATTTATTTTATTAACCATTCGGGCTATTTATAGCCCGGTCAAATTAGACCAAAAAATACGTGTGAGGTTACAAAAATTCGCACTCAGCTGAAAATTCGTAGGATTGTTCAAAACACCATCATAAAATTAGCCCAGACAGAAATTGTAGATCAAATAATTACCTATAGGAAATGTCGACAAACTTTTTTCCCCAAGACTCACTGTTTTCGAGATATAACGATTCAAAAAGTTGAAAGAGTTGTAATGGTCATAATATGCACACGCTTCCACACCGCTTTTGAGGTAGTGTACTTAGCGCGTTTTTTTCAATGTGGTTTTTCCGGTAGGCCTATTTCACGGATCTATTGTGATTCTGTTTGATTTGAAACTACTGAATAATTAAAATTATTGGCAAGGGCCGAAAATGATAAAAGTGATAAGAGCGGTGTAAATTGAAAAAAAAAATAGGGAAATTTATCCATCTGATTCATAATTCTCTGATACTTCTGCTTCCTTTTCTCCTTGTTTTTCTTGTTCTTCTCCTTCTCCTTGTTCTCCTTCATCCTGGGTGCAAGTAAATTGCTCCAATACTGACACATCGCATATCTCCTCGTTAATATCAAATGAATCCTCGATTGTTGGTGATTCAACATTGGAGCAGGACTGGCCTTGGCAATTTGTACATGCTACAGAACAAAACAGTCCAACTTTTTTTGCAACCACATTTAGTACTACATCCTTTTCAACAGTTGCGAAAGATTGTGCTTAGCAGTTTTTCCGGCGCAGGTGGGAGTAAAGTTTGAACTGGTTCTAATGTATTGTCGACCAACTTCCAACCCCAGTCTTTTGTGTCTAGCTGATAACCAAACCACTTGTTTTCTATTTCGAGTATTTTGAAGGAAACATGCATATTGAAACTTATTAAGCTCGTAGTTTTTTTGGGTGCTCCATACATAGAAAGAAGAAAGGGAATTCCGTTGGTGATAACTTCTTGTGGAGTTGAATTACTCTTTTTAAAAACTTCAGCACATTGAACTAAATCTTGTTTTTCAAACATTTTAAAAACAGTTGTTCTAGCCCTCCTGAAAAATACAGATGTCGTATCAGAACCAGTTATGGCGTGTGAAAATAGTACATGATTTTGACACTTCGCAAAAGTAGATAAACTTTTCGATGAATATATTACCAATTGATGTTGAATTTTTCCAGGTTTAAAAAAAAAATAGATTGATCAAATAAAATATCAGAAGATTCTGATGTTGCTGAAGTTCTACGACGTTGTTCTGCGGCTCTAATATTTCTTGTAAAATCATTACAGTCATCAAATACGACAGTAACTCTGGCACCAAAGTTGCTCAAGGTTACTCTGGCGTATGAAATGAGGGACTGGGTTTCTTTTTACCCGACATTCTCATATTTATAATATTTTATATGTGTAAGTTACACTGACTGATAGAATAATATTTTTACTTGTATTACAACTTCAGTGATGTATATATGTGGTGTACTTTGTAACGTTCGATTTTGAATTAAATGAAAAGAAAATCGAATTATTCTTCTAGCTTTTCTAGGGACCAAAAGAATAGTTACAAATGGTTGTATTGAATTATTATTAATGATGATACTAATTATTTTATTTATGCGGTGAAGAAAGCGCAAGGGATGCCACTCAGGCTTGTGAACGAGGAAGAAATAGGATGAACAAGCGCCTGAGTATTCGTTCAATAATTTGGATGTATTAATGATGGAAGGCTAGGGTTTAGATCGATAAATAATACGCAAGTATTTATATTTGAAGAATACTTATTTATTAATAATTAGAGAGAAAAAAAATAAGCGAGGTGCTTCGTACAAAAGTAATCTCCAGAATGAACTAGCGTGCCCCGAACAAGAAGTCGAGGGCTCTCGGTAAGACGCTGAGCGCGCGCAAAGGCGGCTAATCAGGGAACTAAATATAGGCGCTATTTCTAACAATTAAAAATAATAGTGATTATTTTTCCGACCCAAATATCGACCAATAGAATTGCACCATTCGACGTCACGTGGTACAACCTACATGGTATTATACTGATAATTTTTTGAT
>JAPYZH010001346.1:0-11809 GCA_030523085.1 Meteorus colon | reverse complement strand
TACCTAAAACTTTAAACGCATTTATCTCAAAACGACTTTTTTCGGACTCGTGTTGTCTATAAAAAATTAACCATTCAACCGAATCGGCTGAATTTTGGATATGTTGTTCACAACATCAATGGCTATCGTTGGAACTAGAATCATTTTTTTATTCCAATAATTTCGTATTTTTTAAAGTAAATAACTGGTTGAAAAACCTTCGATTTTTAGACCTTTACTTTCAAAAGCGCGCCATTTTGTCAGTTTTCAATATTTTTTTTTCTCTAGTTCCTGCCATAACTGCACTCATACTAATTAAGAATTTCTTTGGTTTTTTTATTTCAGATCAATAGAAGATCCAAATCAACAACACCGTCGAGGTNNNTCCATGTAATAATAAGTCTGAAAAGTTAAAGTATCGTTTTTATTTATTTTTATGACAAAAAAAAATTCCCCAAAATACATCAAATTTTCGAGCTCTAGAACACCGATTGCCCTTAATGTTGACCAATAAGGAACTATGTTTTGTTTATTTCAAATTTTGCGATTTATAACTAGTTTCACATCTATCATCTAAATTTCATTACCAAGAAATATGCTCTAGCCGTGAAAATTGACACCTTGACGTTTATAAATTTGAAACTCATTCATAAATTCTATGTTGATATACTAATCAGCCTACAGTTGTCTTTTATATTTCTAAAACATATCGATAATGATAACATTTTCATTTTTTTAAAATTTGAACATTGATATATCGAAAACTAATCAAGATATTAAAAAAATTTATTCTTCATTTTTGGTTTTTTTTTTCAAAAATGCAACGAGTTCTGTCGAAAAAGAGGTGAAAAAAATATCTAAATATTCGATTCTTCAGTATCGATAGATGAAAACTAAGCGAGATATCGAAAAATTTTATTCCTCATTTTCGTCATATTTCGTCGAGATCTATAAAAATCCGCCTTCAAATCGCGGCGCCGTGAGAACCGTAGACGTGCCTGTTTCTAATTTTCTTATCTCTCTTTGCAAAAGCAGACATATTATAGATACAAACGACGTTGGTAGTGAAATTTTGCTGCCTCATCGAAAATCATCTGCGACAATTAGTTAACATTTATTGGGAATGATGTGCAAAAAAATCAGATATATGGAGCATGAAAAAAGTTTGGTAAATTTATCGGCGCACGGACACATTAACTTTTTATTCAAAACTTTTGTATAATTTTTTTTCCTATTTTGAAAGTTAATTTTTTACTTTTTCTTAATTTTCCCTCCGGTGATATTTCTTTTACTGTGTTTTGAAATGGGAGAAGTGTACGTTCAAAATGAAACGATCAAAAATTTTGTTTTTTGATTCTTATTTCTCATAATTTTTGTTTATTTTTCTCATTATGATTAATATTATTATTATATGATTTGAACGCCATCATGCGTTCCACCGGATGGATAAAAAAAATTCAAGATGACACTGTATTACCAGTGGTCAGCCCGCTACACAATTGACTATAGTGCCAGCTGTCTTTAAGCTGTATTTAGAAAAGAAAATTGTATATTGCTGCTCAAGGGAAAGAATGTCTCATACAGACGGCCGAAATGAATTAATTATAACTAAACAAAATGATATTAAGACGTGATTTGCAATACCATTATCAGAAAAACATCAAAGAAGATGTTACGTACTGGCCATCCCTTTATCTCAATCCCCAAATCACACATAATTACACTCTCGAATTAAATAAATAATCTTTGATTCAAGCGTTCAATAAGATAAACATTTTATAGTTAATAAGATACGCGATATCCGGTCGAGCAAACACTCGCCGAATCGAATATCCAGAGTTGGAATAAAAGAAATTATATACATTGAGAATTTCGCCAACCAAATACGATCAAATTCACTTAAATTGAGAACTTCAGCATATTTTCTGATATCGGAACACCACGAGGAAAAGAAATACATAAATTCAGCAAACGTCAATTTTTGTCGAACGTGTGGGAACACAGAACGTTCGCGATTTCACACAGAAATAGCTCACGAATATCCGTCCATCAGTTCCTTCCATCATCAATAAATTCATATAAATACCGTTCCCTCTCCCTAATAATCAGTTCACTCAGCTACAGACACTCAGCTGAACACATTCAGCTAAAGACATTCAAACTATCTCAATCACTCAAACAGTCAGTTCAAATTCAAATCTTGGTTCATCAACATCGTTTAAATCTACATCAACGTTGACGCAAATCCTCTGAAGTTTATACAAAAGCAACTAAGTCTTAAAAACATTAACAAAAAATCTCAATCCAAGTGGAATCTGTCGATTACCATTCAAGTGTATCAATTATCCAAGTGTCAACAATAATAAATAAATAAAGTGAAAATCAAATCAACAAAAAGTGAGCCAAACGAACTCAACCAGCATCCAAATTCTTCACCTGTGCGTAACAGTGGCATAGCACACGATCCCCTACCATTTCCGGAACTTTATCTAAATTAAATTATTTCTAACGCGTTCTCGATTGGGAAATATTCCGATAAACGAAGTAATCAAATAAACAAATAATCAATAACCAATTCTACTCCCTAAATCAAAAAGGGATCATCCAAATAATCAAACATAAAAGAAGTCACATTCCAATCATCAATCGGAACTCCCGTCAAGACGAAACAAAGAGAAAAAGATCAAAGAGAAAGAAGAAAATAAAGGTGAAATAACATTTTTTTTTTAGAGTTCTAGTGTTTACTAAA
Source organism: Meteorus colon (assembly GCA_030523085.1). NCBI lineage: Eukaryota > Metazoa > Arthropoda > Insecta > Hymenoptera > Braconidae > Meteorus > Meteorus colon. Next base: position 9,081 of record JAPYZH010001346.1, on the reverse strand, counting down.
GAGCTGGAACCGCAGAAAACGGCAGCGTGTACCATTCAAACGCTTTTTTTATGTAAAAAATGGAAAATATCAAATTTAAAATATTTTTTTGTTCGACCCAGCATTCATTTCTTTATCAACCAGTGTGATTTTCATTTTGCTAACGTGTATATTATATTTATTAGTAAATCCCAGATGTACAGTTTGGATAACAAACTCTATTACATAACGAAGTTAATCCTATATATTTTATACATTATAAAAAGTTGTATTGGGATATTATATATTATATTATATTATTTGAAACCATCATATATCTTCTAGTTTCTATTCAGCTTTGGGTTTTAGCAGTATCACTTCGTTTAGGGGTAAATTTAGTCTTTTTGGTTGGCTTCCATCCCCGCTATTGTACTGTTTTTTCTGCATGCCGCTGCCTCTCTTTTCGGTCTAATTTTTTTGAAAAGGATGCAAACATTCTTCTCTGGAAGACCTTTAAAAAACTGTCTCCAGAGTGTGTCAAGGTCAGCATCGTATTTGCCTTCTGTGAGACTTTAAGTTGCAATGTTGACCTTTTCTGACCATCTCTATAAATGATCAAGTGATTGAGTGTTTCAGGCTCGCACTTGCAGATCCTGCAGGTTTCGTTCTTGAAACCTTTCTTGTGCACTTTACCGTAGTTTTCACACCTGAGTTGGGACCAGATCCCCTTCATCCAGCCTTCTATTGAATTGTCATTCCAATAGGGTTCAGCCGATACTCAGGTTTGTTCTTTGAGACGCCTAGAGCTATTTTATGCGCTTTCGCGTAGATTCTTTTGTAGGTATCATAGGGAGCCCAGACCCAAATTTCCAAGCCGTACATTGCACCAGCATTTGAGAGTGAATTATAGAGATACAGTCGGTCTTTTAGTTTTGAGCGCCTGGATTTTTTGATCAGTCCCCATGTCGAGTGGAGTGCCCGCTGTGTTTTTCCTGCCAGCCATCTGGTGTGTTTCTAGAAACTCCCTCCACATGTAAACCAGTAGCCGAAGTACTTGAACTCGTTTACTTTTTCTAGCGAACTTTCACCATTCCTCCAGTTTGTTGTTTCGTTGTCGCGACGCCCTTTCTTCACTATCATCACCACTGTTTTCTTCTCGTTTACAACCAGGTCTTTTTTTTGCGTATATCCTTTTGGTGCCTGTAGCATTTTTTGAAGTCCTTCTGCGGTATCTGATACTATTGCCATGTCATTTGCGTATTTAATGACGTAATACCTTTTTGTACCCATTGTTGTGAATCGAATATTAAGTTCGCTCCAGGTATCATCGATGTCATCGGTATACACGTATAGTGTAGCACTAAATGCGCATCCTTGGCGCATTCCACTTGGGGATTCGAACTTTTTTGAGCACTTTGTCCCTACCTATACTTGGTTCAGCGTGTGTCCGTCGATTCTTTCGATCATATGGTACATTCTTCCATTTATTCCAAGTTTAAAATTTTTTTCCAGCAGTTTCTTTCTATTAACTCTTTCAAAGGTGTTCTTGTAATCAACGAAGCATATGTACAGCTTTCCACCTTTTTGCTTTAGTCGGTTGTTGATGAGTGAGATGAGAACAAAAACGTGGTCCCTGGTTCCTCTGTTTCGTGTGTATCCTGCTTGGCGTTTTCTTATATATATATTTTGTATTCAGCGTTTAGCAGGGAGATCCCTCTGTAGTTGACCGGGTTATTTGGGTCACCAGCTTTAAATATGGGAACAATTATTGCTGTGTCCCATCTCTCAGATAGCTTGCCCTCTGTCCAGATTTTGTTGAATATGTTTAGAATTACGGGTAGCCGTTTTTTTGGGATATTTTTGATGACTTCTGCTGGCATTCAATCTTCTCCGGCGGCTTTGCCGTTTTTGAGCGTTTTGAGGGTATCTACTAGATCTGACATCGTGAATTCCACATCAAGAGCGCTGTCCTTAACATCGTCGTAGTTGTTGCCCGGCGTATCTGCTGGCGCTTTTGTTTCATCGTTACATGTCTCTGTTGGTTTTCTTTGTGATGTATCATTTGATGTGGTTGCGTGTGTCGTTTTTAAAGGTTTTCCTCTAAAGGTGTTCATGGTTTTCCACCAAGCAGTCGAAATCGAGAATTTGTTTTTTAGGCGCTGGCAGAACATAACTACGCGCGTCGTGCTTGAGGGACTTCATCTGATGATCGAATTAACAGATAGATATTGATATAAAAATTAGAGTTAACTTATGAGCATGTAAAGAGTCACTTGTTTAAATTTCAAACTCTCCGGATATATTGTTAACGAACAATCAAAAAATGAAAATTTTCTAAATTAACATGGTCTTTCATGGATTGTCGTTTTTTTTTCCTGTCTATAAACGTGAAATTTGCAACCAAGGACAAACAGTACCGAAAGAAACTTTTATAATGGATGAACAAATATCTAAAGAACGTTTGGACAGCTTTCTAAAGTCCATTACATACTTGAGAACTCCAGAATAAATTAATTTATCTCCCAAAGCGCTGATTTTCTGGCGGTTAACGGTGCCAAACTTATTGAAGGGACTGATAATTTTTCTTTTGACTAATTCGGTACCAGATGAACTCCCTTAAGGTATAGAAAACAGAAGTGTTGAAATTTATAGGTTATATTGCATATGATATCCATATCAACTCAATTGGAAAGATTCCTTCTTCAATTTATTTTATTCTTTTGTTAGCACTTTCGACACTCTATCAATGATGAAATGCCTAAGCTGCCACGTGTTCAAGGGATTGGGGAAATTGAAACGATAGAGCATATAGTATGAAACTGTGTTTTATCGCATTCTCCCGTTTGCTACAGATGAGTTCGTCTTTCATTGGTGTCGCTTTTTTGCTTCATAATTTTTAATTCGCAGCCTCACTGGGGAACACGTGCAAAAAAAACCACTGAATATTTCTTAGGCAGAAATAGGGGAAACTGAGATACAAAACGGATTGAATTAATGAAGATCTATCCCTTTTTAAGGGGTTACTCGCAGTCGAATGACACTCGAACTTGGCGTTTTTTCCTAAATTTCACTCCAAAAAAAATTTTTTCGTATCCGTTAAATATATATAAAACGACACCTTGACATTCAATGATTTTGTTTCATCCTCTAATTCTCTTTTTTTCAGTGATTTGAAAAATTCATAAATGATATATATTCAGCCAAATTCTTGAGTTTCACGTGCCACAGTTATCTTTTCGAAAATCTGAAGATTTTACGACCGAACATTCCGAAAATGAACAAGAACTTATCGGAGAAGCGTCAATCTGCTATTCCTGCTTTCATTGGATTACGAATACTGAGATGAACATACACTCACCGTAAAACCAGCACATTTTCTCACCAAATCTTGGCCTCAAAAAAATGTGATACGGCTGTTCTGGTAGGTGATCGAGAAAAGCAGCAAGTCCTGCAACAAGTAGTGGACCACCCCAAGCATAACAAGCATAAACCCGTAGTCGCAATGTTTCTTGACCTTTCTCCAAGGTTGCAGGCCGCAAGTCTCTGTAACAACGCCATAAATCTAATGTAAATTGTAGAAAGAATAAGACCACAACCGTGGTTAAATTTCAGTTAGGAATTGATCACGGTTAGCGGCATATTTTTAGCAATAAGGAATCAGTCTGGAGGATTTGGAAAATTTGGGAGGAACTGGATTGTTTGGTACTTTCATTATATCAGTATAACGTTTGATAAAACCTAAAAATATCTCGATACAAACAAACGATTTCGATGATTGCCACCCACATCTCAAGCGCCACCAACTCACAACCAAGTTCTTAAAGCCGTGCGCTTTGAGTTTTGCTGTGATCGCGATGTGATTCATGGCAATGGAATGTAACTTGTTGTTTTATTGTATCATGGATATTTCTCCAAGTGATTAACTGCATCTTGGAATAAAATTAATTCGAAAGGCCGAAAGTAATTGATTCTGAACGGGAAATTTTTTATTCGATGAAGGTGGGGTTTGCTTGGTCAAGGATGATTCATGAAGCTGCTTTAGGATTATTGACAAAAAAAAAAACGATACGGTGAGAGTACGTATTCAGTTGTCTAGATAACATTGTATATTTCTTATATAAAGCTTCAGCGTTAATTAATTGTTCTATGTTTCATGTTCATGGATGAGGAATCTCAACTGAGCGTAGTACAATTCAAACGAATGCTGTGTTTTAAGGCTGCAAAAATAACATTGGCAAGAAGTTTGATTGCCGCAATGATATGAGAGCGTAACCAACTTTAATCATTCAGTAACACACTCCTCCGATTCGCTTTGGGCCGATATATATTGTGACGTGGTAAATGCCACTATCCTCGGACACAGCAACCGGGTGCGAGCAATAAATATAATGATGACATTAATCCAGGCGGACGCGAAGAGTTGTGAATCGATCGTGTATATCGCTAATCACTTCTCATTCTAATTTTTATGAGGCGCGATTGCGAGTTAAACAAGGACCACAAGGATCACCATAAGGATAATAATAAGGGAAACATCGTGGGACATCGTGGGACAACGTGGGACGTCGCGGGATTGGATTGGCTACGCTAGGGTCGTGTGATACCTATACGCCATCCGTCATATTCTGTACAGTATGAGTGAGAGAGAATGGAAGGATGCGAGTATGTACGCGAACGAGCGAAAACGCGAGATCGACACCCGAAGAGAGACAAATGTCCGGTTATGGGAATAGGCTCCCGATTACCGAAAAGTGCATAGACAACCAGCACAAAAAGAGAAAGTAGTGAGGAGCATTTCGCGATGGATTACAAAAGAATAGAAAATCTAACGACGAACGCATTAGTATGAATTAGAAATTCATTGCGTAAAGACGGAGAGTATTCAATAGGAGTCAGGAACGTTAGGACGCATTCAAAGTATGAACTCGGAATTGCGAGCGTAAAGACGCAGTCAGAGTATTTAACCGAAATCGAGAGCGTTAGGACGCATTAATTGAGTAAGTTCGACAGGAATCAAGAGCGTTAGGACGCGAATATCGTTGTGGGATGGGAAAAGAATATTCCTTGTAATTAATCACGTAAGAGTGCCGATAGCTGTCATCGATTGGGTAATTAAATAATATCGTTAGTATTTTGAAAATCAGTGACGTGTGAATTATTAGTTTGAATGTTGTAAGAGACAATTGAATACGATAAAGATTGGTTCGTGGATTGCACGTAAGAATCAATGGAATATTAATTATTAACGCGATGAACGCGTGAGAAATGATCAAATAAGAGTGAGTGAATATTGGACATTATTGGTGAGAAATGATCAGCAAATCAGTGGAGCATCATCGCCACCTGAATCCACGTCATCCCAAGAAGGACGTATCCATTGGAGCGAGCAGCAGCCGACTCGAGGAACATCTACGCCTTTCTTTGTAATTTGGACAACGCGGTGAGCGTATTATTTTTATGGCGTATGTATGATTATAATTGTGACATACCTTGTCGCGCATAGGCTTCGGAAGTATTGGGTAATCGATCTCGCGGATCAATAATATAGGATGTTGGATGTATGATTGAATGAATGCGGTATGAAATGTTAATGTATGTTTGGTATGATTATTGTTGTCGTCTCTAAACACGTATTTTGTGAATCAGACGCGTATTGTCATTTGGATAATCGTGTAATCATTAATTGAATAATATTATTCTTTATGATAAAGTTGGATTCGCGCTCCACGCGTATTGTGTGGTTTTTCCGCGTATCTAATCGCGTATTGTTTTCTAATAAAAAATTACTTTATTTTCCACATGAAAATTGAAGATTATTAATATATTTGGTGCAACAAATTTGTAGAGCCACCCCCCTCTATCGTTCGCTAGCTGCGGTAGATAATTGACTTGCCACTATATTAATTGAAAGACGCGAAAGGTTTCTCCTAACCAGAAGTCGGAGGTCATATCTAATCATTTATTATTGTTTCAGGAATAAAGATCGTTTTACGAGTGGCACCCGTTAGGTACTTGGCGCCCAATAATATTTGCGGTTTTGATCGCGAGAGGATTCCGTCGCAATAAATTGCACTAATTTTAATGTAGAACAATTTTCATACTCTCAATAGATTCCTGTAAATGATCTTTTTCAGGTAAGATTCTCTCTGTCTCACACAAGGTTTTAGTGTGAAGAAACTCATATATCAATAAACGATACTTCTGGATTGATCGATTTCGTTGCCGTGTTAATTCGATAGAACTTTAATACTGATATAATGACTTCATAATAACGAAAGACCTCAAATTCTGGTTATTACACTCAAATTGTCACCGAATAGGTGGTGCAGTTGCGTTTTACCGCATTTCCTTCGCTCCGTATCATTTCATTTAGCATACAAATATGATTGATATTCAAGAAACAGCGCGTCGAGCTCCAGCAATCATCATGACGAATGCGCAAGTGAGCTAGTGGTGGAAACACAGAATGGAGATACCCAAAACGAGCCGTGATGCGAAGGGGACTCTTTGACCAGTTGGACTACAGTAGGATCCCCCCATATGTGACTCTTCCGTCCAGATCAATTCTCTATATTTAATAGATCTTTCTGTCTCCGACATATCAACTATCCAATCTACATGAAACGGAATGGATTTTTAAGTCAGGATTTATGTGTGTATGATCGTGTAGGTATATTTCTCAAATTCAATCGCTACTATCTTATTTGTAATTGTCACACAAAAAATCTTAGTCGGAGATAGGATCATCACAGATGGAGCAAGAATTCTGTCAAGTGTGGAGGAAGGTCAAATTAAGACGGCTCAAATGTAGAGAAATTCCATTGTACCTGAATGAATATCTCGAATATAGTTATCAGTCACTACGCGCATGTGAATACATGCAGTAGATATCTCCACCTTAATTTTGTTGGTAGCTTTTTTTTTAGACTTAGGGACCAACATCATCCTGTGAATTTTGCGTTACATCGTGCACGTATAGTGTAGAAATTCTCTCTTATCATTTGATTGTAATGCACTTAAAAACTATCACTTCAAAAATCGTTCTTTTTTTATTTATCATCATCCGTCCGTTTCAAAGCTAAGTATCAGTGCATTATCGGGGCGTAAATTTGATTCGTGGAATGGCACATCTTGTGCCTTCCGGCGGTTAGCGGGTCGAGCTACGTGGGGAATAAATTAATCGATCGGGATTAATCAGCATCGTGGTTCACTGGGAATCACACAAGATCGTCTGAACATTTACGCGAATCATAATTCTCGCCCGAGCAAGGTCATTATCTTCTTTATCACACATCTGAATCAATCGAACCATCTATCTCGAAATACTTGATTATCTCTCGATAATCAAGAACGGTGGTAATTCTCGACGCAATTCAACAGTCAAATCACCATCGTCGTTGCAACGGCCAATCTCACCAATTGTGCAACGCAATTGGCAAGATAATCTATCTCTCTATCTACCGGATCCACACTGCGCATTTTCCAAGTTGGTCGACCGCCATCTTGTCTATCGAACGTTCGAGATACAGACGTGTATCTTCGACATCTCATCATCGTGATCGGCATTCTGCCGCATTACACACTATCGAATTGTGATCTGCATTCGGCAGACTTACAATTCACCGACTGAAGCATCCGGTCATTCATATCTAAACACACACACACTCTCAATCATTCTCGTACCGGTTGTATCGCCGAGTTACTGTTTCGTATCGTTCATAATAATTCATTATCTTGTGTATGCTCTTATTGTAAACAAATTTCAACGGGTTTTATGCCACAGTGCTTTACCGCATTTTTTTGGGTGTAAATTGACTTGTTTCACCCAACGAAGAGTATTTATTCGTGTACCGATTATCTTCCCATTCCTACAGGTTCCCATCGTGATTGAGTTTATACTAATTTAGTTTTTTCCACAGATTCATAAACAACAATAACAAAATAAAAAGATTCAGAAAAAGAATCATCACCTCATTTCTATCCTTCATTTTCTTCGAAGGATATATCTCCAAAAATTTATTCTTTGAGACTACGCAAAAATCGATTTTCTGACATTTTAAAAGTATAACATCTTTTCAACCGAGCATAACGAAGTAAAAAGAAGTATTTAGGTTTCAAACGTTGAAGAAGTAACTTCACTCGTAAAGTTTAGTACTCTCGCACTGACACTTCTACCAAATACACAAATCTTGGTGTATTACCGATGGCACGATAATATCGGGTATCCTGTGCAAGATGTTAATTAGTTTCCAGGAGCAGTCGTTTATTCGAATCCATCCACCGGTTAACACACCAATATTCTGAATAAGACAGTATTCGAGTAGCAAACATCTTGATATACTCATTCCAGTGCTCCCCCTAAGATATCCCTCTGTAAGATATTACTTCTCCTCAATTCAGTTATATTTCCCCTCAATTTCTTTTCCGACTACTCACTGAGCGTTGTATCATTGCGCATGCGCTTATGACGGATCGTAAGCCTTCTGTTTACATACACATATTAAGATATACATAATACATGCAATATTTGTAGTTCAAGTAGAAACATTAATATTGATACTAAATAATAAAAAATTTATGTCAAGTGATAAAAATAATAGTACAGCCAAACGTAAACAACCGACAGCAGTGCCAGTTCCTGTTGAAATTAATGCTTTAGAAGAATTGGATAATGGGATTCCGGTACATGTTATAGTGACTAACCAAATGTTGCTGCGCAAACAGTAAGAAAATGTAAAAAAAAAATTATTCGAAAATGTAAGCAAGAATACGGTAATGAAATACCGAAGAGAAAAGAATGCAGAAAGTTGATAACGAATATGTTGATAATGCAACTTGGTATTGGTTCGAAGAAAAACGAGCTGCTGAAGTTACAGTGCAAGGCACTATTGTACTATTGCAAGCGAAAATTTTTCATAAAAAAATGGGAGCTAAACATAACTTTGAAGCCAGTAATGGCTGGCTTTATAAATGGCAATGACACAAAATTCGTAATGAGAAGATTTGCGAAGAAAAACTATCGGATAGTCTAGTCAACAAGTTCGAAAACGTGAAAAATCGACATAAAGGTCCTAAAAATATGAGCGATAGCTTATTCGATGCGGAATCACCTCTAGAAAAAAT
>JAPYZH010001318.1:0-16698 GCA_030523085.1 Meteorus colon | reverse complement strand
AATAAAGAATTACTTAGTGATATCAAAACATTTTTACTTGCATTCACTTCACACTCAATTGTATATGGAACACAAATTATCGAATGTACAATACACAATGAGCGTGTTCAGCCGAACTAAGTACTGAGTAATCTTAATAAGTTTGTCAGATTAAACAAAATTGAGTTCTGACCTTCTGAGCGCTGCGTATTTCGGCTTGGACACACTTACCAACTGTCACTAGTTAAGAGTAACATAGCCTATCTGTTTACAGTTCAAATTCGCATTGTGTGCTTATAGTATATATTTTAGTGAAATCAAATGATTCATATAAATAATATTTCAATCGACGAAATTCTGTATGATCCTTTTGACATTATGAATAATTTAGTGAATCAATTTCCAATAAATGGTAGGTGAAAAAATCTGTTAAATTGAATGATGTTGAAATTGATAGATGCCAGAGTTTTTCTAACGAATGTTTTGAAAATAATAAAATATAAGTAGATACTACATAATGTCAATATTATTTAATGCAACATTGGTGTTTTAATAAGAAAAATTGTTTTTCATTTCTGTAAAGGTATCAATAATATAATAAACGAAGCAGAAGACTTCATTTTGGGGTTCGAAGCAGGCTCAAATGGTGGTATTGAAATAAATCCGCGTAACGATGCCCCAGCTAGAATATTAAATTATTTTGAAGAAGTGATACCAAATTATACTGACTATGAATTTTACTCCCACTTCCGGATGTCACGAGAATCTATAGAGGTACGCAGAAAATTATTTCAGTCTTGATTTGTTAAGGTAGTGATATAAGTTATTTATAGGAGTTATTTATAGGAGAGAGAGAGGGAGAGAGAGAGAGAGAGAGTTTACATTCTGGATAGGATCTCGGTGATATCCGTTCTTAGTGAGCGTCTACCCTGTGAAATAAGTAACCCTGTCAAATTTCAAGTCAATCGGACGTATAGTTTCGGAGATATCGTGATGAGTCAGTATATATAGATAGATATATCTTTCTACCCTGAAGATGGCCACACTTTGAGTCAATAATCGTAGACTGACGGGATTTTAGCCAAGTTGTTCCAAAGTTCACTCAAAATCTTTCACTGCAGGAATCTGTATTGAATCTGTACTGAAGTTGCTTAATAAATTCAAATAAATCTACACCGACATCTGAACTTCAGTTATTAACAAGAATTTATTTGTAGAAGGCTGACTAAAAGTTCTAATGAGATTACTGTGAAAAATTTTGTCAAGTTCGACTATAAAATATTTTGAAAATTTTTTCAGCTGAAGTTTTATGTATTTAGCTTCTAAGTTATATCGAAAATACTTACAAATACAAAGAAATAAATAGCAATCAAATTTTTATTCAGAAAGTTCATCTCAAAATACAATAAACTTTGAGGAAATGAAACAAAATTTGTTGCTTGAACATTTTTATTAAAAAGAAAATTTTATTATGTATAATTGAGAAATCAAATTATATATCTGCACACATTATGAGGATTAATTATTGTATATAAAATACATTCATTTGAAGAGTATAATTAAAAACTTCTCGTTTTTTATTGAATTTCACATATTGTACACTCAATTATGTTTAGTGTATTGCGAAACGAAAAATAATTTAATTCACTGGTATAAACATAACCTAATGTAGTCATTGACCAAAATTGTGATACAAGAAAATTACTTTTAAGAGTCCGTTTATCTTCAAGCACAAGGATACATTTAGAAACCTATAAGTTTTTTTTGACATTAAAAAGCTTCATTTCGTTGTTGTAGTTTATGATCTACAGCAAAACTAAGATAGAACTCAACAATCAAATGATTAAATTTCTTAAAAGCGCCGAGGTATTATTCATATATGCAAAATAAATATAAATAGTAACGTTACCTTTAATTTTTTTATTTGCTTAATGAGCAAGGAAATAGATAAAAACTTGCTCATATTGATCTTAAGATTATTATGAATTTTAATTTCTCGACTTTGCCGTATCAACAGACGTTGTCTCAAAGTTCACTGCAGGTTCACTCAAACTCCTGCACTGCAAGATATTGAATCAAAAATTTGAAAAGTATAAAGGGACAATATCATGGAACTTTCTCTTGTAATTATTACGATAGATTAATTTTTTCATTTAATCTTTCAAATTATGTGAAAAAAATGAATAATTTTTTTTTTTCAGATCAGTTAAAACTCAACATTGCGTTCGAAAAAATGATTCTCTACCTTACAATCACCATCATTGAAATTATTGTACTGTTCTCTATCTTTTCAGAGTTTGTATTAACCTTTATCTAATTGTGTAATTTTGTACAAGATTTCATGATATTGAATTATGTTAAGCTATATCGCCGAAACTGAAATATAATTTCAAATGTTTTATTCATTTATATAAAATTTATTAAATTTTATAAAATTGTAGAAAAATCAATAACATGTTTGGACAATGCTTCAAGAAATGCTATGAAATTTCTCCAATTTTTATACGATGTTATAATATTTTATTTCATGCATGAAAAGTCATGACTTTTAAAATTGCCACGTTAACACTACGCACACATGCGAACAAAATTTTTTTTTCCTATTAACAAAGAGTATTCTACAGCGCATGCGTTTCCAATCTATCAAAGATGGCTACACCCAAACGATTTTAATACGGATTTATTGACAAAATCATTCGCTTCAAATAAAAATCAACTTGCGATGAAACATTGATAAATGTTAATTTATACATATTTATCGACAGTTTAAGATTTTTCTGAATATGAAAAACTTATAATTATCAAATCATGTTTTTTATTGTTTTCACGTATAGACAACTATTTATTAAGATTTTTTATTGTTATGATGATATGAGATGGTCGGTTATATTAATAAATAGAAGATATATTCGTGGTTATAATGGTTAAGCATATTCTAGAACTAAAACTATAGACAAGACACTGGTCATTGGTATATGCTAATTCGTTCGAGAACATTCGGGAATGTACTAGCGCTATGGCCCTTGCCCCTCAACACCCTCTCTCAAGGTACATAGTGCGTGCATGCTAATCTAAGCTCTCAGACACACCACTAACAATGCCTATATTACTCACACATTTTCTGTGTTTAGTCACACTCAGACCTTTAGTAAACATATCTGCTGGCATTCTTTCTGTACACAGATATTTCACATCTATCACCCCACACGCATACTCATTCCTTATAAAATGATGTCTAGCATCTATATGTTTGGTACGCTGGTGATATATATCGTTCTTGACCATACTGATAGTACTCTGATTATCATTCAGTATTGTGACAGTCTCTGATTTTTCTTGTATACCTATACTAACTAACAAGCCTTTCAAGTATAATGCTTCTTTCGTAGCTTCTGCTACAGCCATATACTCTGCCTCAGTACTCGAGAGCGCCACTGTTTTTTGTTTTCGCGCCTCCCAGCTGATTACAGATCCCGCCAGAATGAATCCGTATCCCGTATACGACCTACGATCCGTTGAATCCCCTCCCTAGTTAGCATCTACAACAGCAAATAAAGCTAATCCGGTTCGCTCAAATTTCAACCCGTGATCTAATGTACATTTTAAATATCTTAAAACCCTTTTCGCGGCTTCCCAATGCGCCGCATTGTAATTGGTATTGAACTGACTCAAATAATTAACCGCGTAACATATATCTGGTCTAGTAGTTATTGCGAGATATAATAACGCTCCGATCAAACTTTGGTACGGATACTTATTCATTTCGATCTCACTCACATGTTCTGTTTTCACTAAATTACATTTAGCTTCAATGGGCGTGTCTATCGGTTTACACTCTTCCATCCCAAAACGTTTGAGTACGGCTCTGGTATAGTCTCTCTGTCTCAAGAACACGCGCGACTTTTCGTCCCGCTCAAATTCTATCCCTATGCAACTCTTAGCTATTCCGAGATCTTTTGTCTCGAACGACTTTGACAACGCTCTTTTGATTTCACCTATCCAGGCCTCGTCGTCACTAGCTAACAAGATGTCATCTACATAAATGGTTATATACATTGTATTATCACCTTTTCGGTTTACCAATAAACATTTATCCTGTGGCACTGCATTAAAACCTAATACATTCAATCTGTCTACCAATTTTCTATGCCACTCAGCCCCGACTTGACGCAGCCCATACAACGACTTTTTCAGAGCGCATACACTGTCACTCCCCGCCTTTAAGCCGTCTCTCCAGTGCTTTACGGTTTCTATAATTTTCTGGTCGCGCACTATCTTTCCGCCTAAACCGATGGGCTCGCCCGTAATTATCTTTCCGATAATCTTATGCATACACTCGGGCACTTCCATGTATACACTTTCTTGTAATTCACCATTCAAATACGCAGTCACCATGTCCATCTGGTGAATCTTCAAGTTGTACTCCGCTGCTATCGCTGCCATGATTCTCACTGATGTTGATCTCACCACTGGCGAAAATGTCTCGGTGAAATCCTCTCCTGGCCTCTGAGAACATCCTTTTGCTACTAATCTGACCTTTCTTTTGCCATCAGACTTAGTGCAAAATACGTAACGGCTTCCGATTATTTTTCTGCCCTCGGGTTTTTTTTCGATTTCCCATGTCTTGTTTTTTATTTGGGCTAGCATTTCTTCTTCTAATGCCAATTTCCACGAGTCCGCGTTTTTTGTCTTGCTCGCTTGTTTCCATGTAGTCGGATTTTCTGTTACAGTCAGATTTGCGAAAACATCTTCGTCCATCGCATCATCTTCTATTCCTTCATTCTCTTCTTCTATAGCAGCTCCGTGGTTTTCCCCACTGTTCGTTTCTGGTATTGTGGCGTACACCTTTTTCGGTCTTCCTACCGATCCTGTCCGAACGTACATCGGGCGTCCCCGGCCTCTTTTGCTGGGTACATCTACGCCTTCCCACGACTGAGTTGTCCCTCTCTTTCTCTGGGGTCTCTCTGGTTCTCGCGATTCTTCGGGCTTCTCTGGCTCTTCGCTCGGTGTCTCAAGTTTTTCACACTGCTCCTGTGTTACCTCAGTGCTTCTCTAGGTCTCCAGTATTTCGCTATACTCGCCCTTAAAGCCAATCGCATCAACAAACTTCACATCCCGTGTAGTTGTCACTGTTCTATCTCGCGGAAAGTAGATTCGATATGCCTTTGAATTCAGTGCATATCCTACGAATATACCTGGTGCAGATCTGGAGTCTAGTTTCCCGCGCTTTTGTGTCTTATCCAAGACATAAGCCTTTGTCCCAAAAACTTTCATGCGTTTTAGCGTGAGAGGTTTCCCTTTCCACACACAATATGGTATCTCACCATTCAACGCACTGTGGGGGGTGTGGGGGGGGGGGGGGGGGGGGGGGGGGGGGGGGGGGGGGGGGGGGGCTGCCTGCCGCATCATACATCGTACCATTTCTACTAATGTTCTGTTCTTCCTTTTAGCTATGCCGTTCTGTTGGGGTGTATGGGGTGCTGTCAGTCTTCTTCTGATTCCGTTTTCACGAAGATACTGGTTAAATTCTCCATTACCATACTCTTTTCCGTTGTCTGATTGTAACGCCTTTATCCTTTCCCCAGTCTGGTTTTCCACCTCCTGTTTATATTCCTTGAATTTCTCCAGAACTTCAGATTTATTTTTCATAAAATATACTTGACACCATCTTGACTTATCATCTATGAAGGTGACAAAATATCTTTTTCCTGAGTTTGACGCTTGTCTTAATGGTCCACATACATCTGAATGAACTATTTCTACTAGCTTCTGGGTTCTTTTTTCACAGGTCTTCGGGAAAGGTAATCTAGTCTGTTTTTCTTGAATACACACCTCACACTCTTTCAGTTTTTCGTTATCGCTTATGTCTAATCCGAACACCAAATTATTTTTGGCCATGAGCTTCAGGTCTCGCTCATTCACGTGCCCCAACTTTTCATGCCATTCATTTATCTCTAGTTTTTCACTAGTTACAGCACTGTTAACACTGTCTCTAATGTCTTTTACAAAGTACAGATTCCCGCGTCTCTGCGCACGCATTATTACATCGTTGTTTTTATTTACAATTACCGCTTCAGTCTTCCTGAAAGTCACTGTATGTCGAAAATCTGTAGCTCGAGCCACTGAGAATAAATTTGTTCTCAAGTTAGGTACGTATGATACGTTTTTAAACCCGATGTCCCATTGTCTTTTTCCGGTCGACACTTTTACTGAAACGTTTCCTGTTCCTAATATTTTAGTGTCTTTATCTGTTGCCAGGCTCAACTCCGCACACTTTGGTTTAAAATCACTAAATTTTTCTTTGTTGTTATACAAATGACTAGTCGCACCACTGTCTATACACCAACACATTTTACCACTGCTACTACTATACATAGCTTGTTCACTGGTACTTAACGATGACTCATTTACATTTCTCGCACTGTTGTACTCTCTTTTGTTTCTGTCTGGGCAATTCTTTGCGATGTGCCCCCTCTTATGGCACTTGAAACATTCGACTTCCCGCCGAGAATTTTCGTCCCGAGAACTTGACGCCTTTGGCTTTCCGCTATGATGTCCAGGTTTCCTCTGTTTATGTTTTGAGTACATTGCTCCTTGTGCTGGTTCGACATGTTGTTCTGCATGTCCCTCATGGTATTCCAAGATTTTTACTCTGAGCTCGTCCAGTGATGGTAATTCCTCCTGTGTCTCTATTGATGTTTTAAATACTGCGTAATTTTCAGGTAAACTGTTCAATAACAAGATCACCAACATCTCATTGGCTATCTCCAGTTTGACCTCTCGTAGTCTTTTCACTGTCTCTATAAACTCGGTGATGTGTTTTCTTACATCATCCCCCCCTGTCATTTTCGACAAAGTCAACTTTTTCAACAGGTACGCTTTTCGCGCTGGTCCACCAGATTCATATGTCGCCTTGATCTTGTCCCAGATCTCCTTTGACGTCTCCAGGTCATCATACTCGGCTGCCTCGTCTGTCCCCAACGCTATCAGAAGATCTGCCATTGCCTTTCTGTCCCTTTTGACCCACGCTGCAATTTCTTCTGGTCCTGATGCTGGTTTGGTTTTTTCACCGATGACAAGCTCCCACGTTTCGTGGCTCATCAGAATTCCTTTCATCTGAGTTTTCCACGACCTGTAATTGTCTCTGGTAAGAGGGTCTATTTTAATTGAAAAAGCCATTTTTCTATACTTCTCACTTAACTACCACAAATCGACACTATCAACTTTTACGCTAGTCACGGCTCACAACGGTTTTCCCGCCAAATGTCCAGTTCCTACACTTAGTGTCCCACACTGACGAATTCCACGCCAATGCTCGCTATCGAAACTTCTCAATACTTCCCGCGCGTTTTTCACGTGCTTCAACTAATTCTTTTATTAATTAATTACCGGTCCAAATATTTCACAGTAGTTCAGTTTTACCTGGGTGATACTGGGCCCATAACCTGATGATATGAGATGGTCGGTTATATTAATAAATAGAAGATATATTCGTGGTTATAATGGTTAAGTATATTCTGTATAGATTATAAAGTATTTATAGAACTAAAACTATAGACAAGACACTGGTCATTGGTATATGCTAATTCGTTCGAGAACATTCGGGAATGTACTAGCGCTATGGCCCTTGCCCCTCAACAGTTAGGTTATACGAAAAAAAATAATTTGCTATACAATCAATCAAACATTTTTAATTAACTATTTACATAAAGTAGATTTCTTATCAAAATTTTAATTTTTATCCAGTAAGTTATTTTTGTTATGGTCTAAAATAATACCTTGAAAGTGTTGATAATTATATAAACGGCAAAATTTAATAATCTAATAATAAGTAATTTTTTATTCATAGATCGTTGATAAGGATGAATAATTATAGTCTTGTGACGGATATCCGTCGTAATAAAAGTTAGATTGTCTCATCAAGCAATATTTTTCGTTTAAATGAAGAAAACAAGTTGACACCTATCGAAGGAACAGAGGACATCGACCCGGACTGTAGTTTATTTGTGAGGGACGAGCGTTTCAAATTGGGCAATGCTTCCGTAAAAATCGTGGACTCACATGGTATGATTTTAATTGACAAATGTTTCAATTTTTTTCTATTCGTCAGAGAGAAAAGTTTAATAAAGCTGAGGTTGAGCTATTTTATCCAAATATTGAACATATATATATTAGCGAACAACTACGAAGAGGCTCGGAAATACACGAGACTCCCTCGACCCCGCTCACCGCGGATCAAAAATGAATTTACAAAATTCTATCAATCGACACTTGGATACAAAGACTCACGAGCGTTACAAACAAATAATTGTTTCTTTTCCGCGATTAACAAACATTGTAAGATTATTGTGAATTGTACGTTTTGACGATCACGATTAAATAAATAATATTAAATTACGTAGTGGTATGGACTAACTCCAAAATACCCATTCACTACATATATATAATTCAGATAAGTACCTGTCGAGTCTTATAATGTTATGAAAAGATTTTCAAATTTTTTCTAGAATCGCAATTTTTTTATTAATTGTGCTTCAATCGTGGTCTTACTCGTTCCTTACAATCCAAATGAAAATTTTTTTAATTATCAAAGAATAAAAAAGCTTATTTTTAAAAATGATTACATGAGAAATAAAAATATCTTATTTCTCCTGTAATTTCTCTTCTTTCTCTTATTTCTCTTATTTACTTCGTTCCCAGTCTTAACCACAGGCCTGATTTTTCCTGTCTCACTCTTTTGCATCACATGCATCTCCTCTCTCACCTTAGCTCGCAGCCTGTCAGCAATATCCGAATTGCTGTAGTCCACGCCCTTCGTCGGCTTCGTCCTCCCTGTACGTGTATGCTTCCCGTCTATTTCGATGTTTAGTGCGGAGCTTGTCCCTGCCTTTCCCTCCATCCATGCTCCTGATGTTACCCACTCATCTATGCTTACGATTTTTTTTGGCTGTCTCCACTCATTCTGCATGAACCTTTCTGTCTCTTCAGCCAACATAGCGAGATAGTTTAGTTCGCCCATCGGTCCTCCTAGTATAAGTGGTTGACCAAGCCACTCTTTGCTCACCTCCTCCATATCCTTGATACCCTTATAAGGCACGTAACCGAAACCAGACTCCCAATAACACATCTCGCACCAGTGGGGGCTGATTGCCGTTCCCCCCATTTTATAGAGACCTGTTTCAGTTTTTAGCAGTTTGCTGAGTCCATGCCGACAAGCTCGAGGCCATGTGAGGCGAAATTCATAGAACCGCTCTAACATAGCCCTACCGCTTCTCGGGGTTGCCATCCGAAGCATTAGGTGAAGGTTATCCTCAAAGACCCCCCTCCCCAACATGCAACCTCGACATTGGTGTTTGCCCATCTCAAACTTCTTTGAACCCTTCAGGAACTCGTCGTATTCAAGGTTCCAGGCCGGTTGATCACATCCGCAATTGAGGTTAGGCATAGTTTTTATCATATCCTTGATTTTATCGTCTCTGATCCTTTTGAAGGTCAGTGGACCCCAATCGCACTCAGGCATTATGTGTGCTGGGGGCGACCACTCTGCTACATCTATGTAGCTTTCCGCGCCTCTGCGAAGTCTGTTTGTTTCGCTGGGTCCCCGTGTTCGGGAAGTCCTTCCGGCCGGGGTTGCAGGATCTGCACTTCTGCAGTTTGCCCAGCTTTCACTTCGTATTCTAACGCGGTCGGATGCTCCGTACCCTTCTCCAGTCCGCTTCGTGGTGCCACTCCTTCTCCGTCCAGTGCCTTTCCGGGCTCCTCGTAGTTCCAAGCTGTTCTCATATGCAGATCCATCGTCTGCTTCGCTTGCGCCAACTGCTGCTCCGAATCTTGGATAAGTTTTTCGTGGACGCGCATGAGTGCGTTGCCGTTCACTTTGCAGTTTTTTGCCTCTTTGTATGAGACGGAATTGAAACCCATTGGCCGCGCCAGGTAGTGCTGTTGTATACCTGTGCCCCCAACGCTACGAACTCCGACGTATAGAATGGTCTGCCTCTGAGGACCATATCCGGAGCCTGCCATTATAGCTCTTGTGCTGTACGGTAATACCAGAGTTTTTAATGCTGAAAGTTGGTAGTCTTTCATCAGAACTGGCACACCCCGGCCCCAGGCGTCAAGAGGTGGTTCTCTTGCTGCTGGTTCAGTCCATCCTAACCTGAGGGCCCCCCCCCCGGGGGGGCCCCCCCCCCCCCCCCCCCCCCCCATAATAAATCAAGGACGGCCAGAACCGCGCCGTCAGTGGGTCAGCCAGCGGGTATGCTATCGGGTCCATAAGGCCCGCTGCCCTCTTCCAGTCCTCCCAACTCTTCCTTAAGAAGGTCGCTCGATTCAAGCGGTCCCAACCACCTGCTCTCAACCTTCCCAGTATTCTTATCCGATCCTCAACGTTATGGGTATCATACTACAGGAATCCTAGGCCCATGCCAATATCTATGACGTTCGACCAACCACCAAGACGGACCGTGGGGTTGTCGATTGCCTGCTGTCGTGTGGCGACTCGGACATCAACGCTGGTAACTGCTGATCTGCCCCCATATCCTAGATGATCATGGGTAACACAGAGGTCGGGTTCTAGGCCCATTGCTCTTAATACCTCTGGTGGTGCACCCACATAGTGTGGGCACTCTGCGTCATCAAGCGTTGCTCGGAAACCCTCTACTCGTTGGTGCCACCTGGCGGTGAGGGCTATCGAGATGCAATTAATTTCGAGCTAATTGATGCCCTTGGGGAAGTAATTACGAGTGTAGTCTTCGAAATCCTCTCGCAAGGACCCACTATAGTTCAACATTTGGTGTACATTCTGTGATATAGCTTCTGTAACGTCATGTTGCTCAATGATCTCCCCGTTGGGTACGTTCATCCGGTAGTCAGTCATTCTGACAGGGAAATCCTGTTCGCCTATCCTTACAATATTTTGAGTCTTTGTTGGTATGATGAATATTATGCATCGAACCGTGTTCCCGATGTCCACAAGACCTGCAGTTCTCACGAAGATCTTGTCCTCCACTTCTCTCTGCCCGACCTGCCCCATCGCAAGTGCTACCACTTCTGGAACCTGCCAATGGTCGTCAGGCGGCGTATCCTCGTAATCTGCCTTATCAGGATCGGCCAATATTTCGGCATCAGTATGCGCCCACAACTTTATCGCCTCCAGTACATACTTAGCGAATGCTTCTTCTCCGTAGAGAGTGCCACTCTTCCTCTTTTCAGCCCACCTCCTCTGGGTACCTTCGCCCAGGCCACTCCTCAACAACATCCGCGCTACAGCCGTGCCCCACATCTTATTTTTTGCTGCAATCCCCAATAGGCCTAGTATACGGAAAGGGTCGTTCTTAATTTTCTCTGCTATCTTCCGTGCTCGCTCATATGATGACCCGGTCCTTTTTGGGACTGTCCTGGTGGGAACCTTCCTATCCGAAGACTTGACCACATGTACCTTGCCGTACCGGTTGTAAGTATCAGGCTTCTCATCCTCGATGGTGGACTCCATATCCAACTCCCACTTGGTGTAGTTGCGAGAGTTTATGATTGATGAAAGTACCTCCGCCGCTCCGTTGGTCGCAATCCAGAGTTGCAGTGTGTCAGATTACGCTTCTAAATCTATAGTTTCCCCGTTAGCTGAACTGATGATACGGTCTCTGAACTCTTTGACATCACCGGTGAAGTAAGGCTCTTGCGGCTCCACCTCCGCCACCCCGCTGGTCCTTTTCGCTGGAGTCAGTGCGTACTCCTTACGCACAGCGCCCTTCCCTTCCGCTGTGGGCGTCGTCTTCTTCTCCCTAACGGGCATTGGTTCATAAATGTCAGGCGTCATGACCTGTACGTTTACTTCGCTCCCGCATATCGTTCCGTCCGGTGTTTGGAAGTCTGTTCGAGTGGTGTCCACTGAAGAGGGTGGGGCCATGCAAACACCTTAGTCACCACCTCCATGGCCGGGGGTGGGGTCGTGCCCAGTCCCTCGAACATAGAAGCGTTTGCCAGTTGTTGTTCTCTCAATTCGCGCTGGCTTTCAGTACGATCTACTTCCAACGATCGCACCTCGTTCGCGATGACTTCATCCTTCAGGATGATAGCTCTCATTGTGGCAGCAATCTCTCGATCTTCAATTTGTGCTACCCTCCTCAACTGCTCCGCCCTCGCCTCGGTGTTGAATTTAGAGCTCATCTCGAAGAAACTCTTCCTTGCCGCCTTATTTGCGGTTAATCGTGGTAATTTGGCTCCCCCGTAATCCATTGAGCCAGCACCAGCCACCGGGGCTTTCACCCGATCGGAACTGATGGCAGGTTTGCCTGCCCGGGTATATTCTTTTGCATCACCACTTTCCATTTTTGTTGTGTAATACAAAAGTAAGGTGTTGAGGCTGTATTCACCACCAACAAATAAGTCAATTGCATGTTCTGGTCGGGAAGTGACCCACAAACGATCGACCTCGACTCATATCGACTGCTAAGCATCAGGGAAATTTAGGGAGGGATTAAAGGACTGAGGAGAGGAGTTGTATACTCCCCCCTTGAGCAGATTCCAAGAATCTATCAGAGTCAAGATTAATGAAACCCGGGAGCGGTGAGAATGGGAGTTTCTTGTTTCTCACTAAATTAATTAATTAATCAATCTTTGATTAATTCTATGTTTAGATTTTTTATGCGTTTATAAATTGAATAAAGATAGAGAATTATAAATTGTGCTCCTCCGCTATTACGTAATGTATATTGAAAATTATTGCTCATAATATATTCTTGACTCATTTTTACTTATTTTTTTATAATTACTGTCATTTATTGCAGATGATCCAATGAAACTCATGAAACGCAACTCTACTACGAGTCGGATAATTATGACAAAAATACCGAAGTATAGTCCAAAAATCAAATCCAATGTTCCATTTAAGACGAAAATGATTATAAAAGTAAGTTTAATTTTTGCTATAATGAAAGAATAAAATTGAAATTTTTGTTTCTAATGTAGTGAGTATTCAATCAAAGTATATTAACGGTAGAAAGTTCCAATATTTGACAACGATTTTGTTTTATAGTCATAATACTTCGTATTTACTTGTAATTAACACCAAAGTGAAAATCGAATTCATTGGACAGTCCAATAGAATTCGGTTCTGAAAAATCTACTTTTTTATCAACTTTTAAATCATTCATTTTGTTGTTTCTCTTAAACAGGATGATCGTAAAAACTCGAAAAAAATTGTAACGACGAAATCATCTGAGTTTTACCGCAATATGATGCCAAACTCAGATTTTCCAAGGGATGAGGATGGCATGGACAGTGACGTAAGTTAACAAAATTGTAATTAAAGTAATTTGGTAACCTAATTAACCTTAATTACTTAACTATTTAAAATTATATTTGAAAGTACATGAAGCATTCGTTCATTCAATACTAATACATCTTTTAATATCTAACGAGCTTATTCGAAATTGAAATATTATTTGAACATATTCTTAAATACAGAAGTATTTGTCCCTGTCATGTTATTTTAAAATGCATTTGGAATTGTCACACTCACTCATTTACTCATTATTGCGAGTGCAGACACCCAAGGAGATTATCAGTGACAATAGTGAACCCGGGAGTAGTTCACATGCCAAGAAAGTTATAAAAAGAAAACCATTTCAAAGTAGTCCAACTGCACCTAATAATGTCTCATCAAATCTATCAAGTTCACGAAGCAGCAGGACAATCACCCGCAGGGCATTAGCTTCTCTCAATACCAATCTAAGAACTTTGCACAAAAAAATTAATAATGTCAATCAATTGATCCAAAAAGATTTCAACCAGAACAGCGTTAATTCAAAGCAGCCTTTTCAACAACTTGGTCACCGTCAGCAAACTACTTTCTCGATTCCAAACTTAACAGAATCGATAATTGTCCAAAATGGAGAGGAGGTAAGTGTACATTATGTATATCTAATATTGTCCTGCAATAAAATATCCATGCATGTTTCATACTAAATCATTCTCACTCAGTTGTCATATTAGCAATAATCTCAGTTGTGTGTTGTAGCTTCAGAAGTATCAAAAAATCCTGTGATAATTACACTGTAGCTTAATCTTGTTAATGATGTCCGTTCTGAAAGTTATTTAGCCTAATTATTTGGTATAATATTTTTTTATGCAGAAAGTTTATACTTAATAGAATTTCATGTACGCCAAGTAGATTTCTATCATCGCATTTGTTTTAAAATTCCTGATTTATAATCAATAATATATTTTAGTGCAAAAAAATCAATATTTTGTTTGATAAAAGTAATAGTATTGCACAAGTTACACGAAGTTATCTTGTCAAAAACGACTCTTTTTTTATGACCACAAAAATTTTCAACCATTTACTATTCATCAAACTAAATTTTATCATTTTGTTTATTAATTCCAGTATGTAGTCATGGGAGACACAGCAATAAATGCTGAAAATTTAGCTAAAATTTAACAAAAAGTCAACCATGAGGCAACGGGTCAACTTAATAATCAAAGAATTGTGGCCATCCGAGGTTTTACAAAAAATGTATGTTAAGGACCGTCACAACAACGAAAATCATGTTGAAGTAACAAACCAACAGTGCAAAAAAATAAAAGGTAATACCAGCCTAATTTATTTATAACTTACACATTTCAGTTCTATTCATTTTACTAATTTTTGTAATTTTTAATTATAATTTTTACAATGTCAAATTTGTAATTCTGTAGACTTGAAGTGACTCTGAAACTTTAAAAAGGAATTTTTCAGTTCAAAGTGTTCAAAAATACATCTTAATTTTGACAATATTTTGCTCTCATCTATCTGAAAGTAAAAGTTAATCTGATTTTTAAGCACTTCAAACTCGAAAAATTTTAGCTTACACATTTTTCAAGAACAAAAATTGTTATCACAAATTGAGAATTAATTAGTCGAATGAGTCTATACCACGAATTATTTAAATCCGAAGAATATTTTCTATTTTTAGTTTGGCTTTTAAGGTAGTACTACCGGTTTTAGAATTGACGTTCAGAATTTAATGAAATTTGGCATATTGGTACTTTATAATATCATAATTAAGCAGTAAAATTTTGGAAGCCTGGCGAGTCCTGAAAAAATGATATTAATATTTATAAATTTTTGCCTTTAACATTGGTCCTTATGAGAAATCACAGACTTAATTTTATTTCACAAAACTGCACGTTCAGATTTCTATGATATTGGTATCAATAGAAAGAGAAAAATTTATTGAATATTGTGCGCAAATAATATCATAAACTCCGAGCTTGTGATAAAAATAATAAATAAATAATTGAGAAAAAAGTACTAGTCAACTTAAATGTGGCAACGCCGCAGAAAAGGTTAGGCCGCGCGCGAAATTCAAACATACAACAATGCGGTGTGTGGGGATATCAGTGTTATACAGATTTTTGAAAAACATACGATAATTTTTATTATTAATAAAGTTACATAATTAAATTGAGCAACATGTTATGAAGTACACAGCATAATATCGATTAATTTCAAAATAAAAATTTAGTTAATTTTTTCTCTTTACTTTCAAAGTAATTGAAAATTTGGTCCAAAATCTTTTTAGCTTTGGTAACTTTCACTACACCATTCTCATCTTTGCCTAAAATTTGTGCGATACCAGCATATTTATTCATTTCGAAAGTATCTTCGAGCGGTTCAAAGGTTACATTTGCAACAATCATTTTTTTTCTCGTACCTACTGACACAATCTTTTAATAATTCTAGATCTTTTGAAGCTTGTGGCAAATTTTCTGAAAATTTTATTTTGTTACATGCATCGTCCCAAGTAAAAGAAGAGCTGATTGAATCATCTGAAGTAATATTCAATTTTTTTCAAACTTCATTCAACATCACAACGTCGTAAAGAGCATCATGTGCTCTGTCATTGTTTATCTCCAACTCTCTAGCAATATTTCCTAATTTATTATCACGTTTCTTAGTTTTACCAGTTTTTTTTTTATCACAGGCAGTGAATCACAGTACCCTGAAATTATACTATGGAAATGCTGGTTTAAAAAACATTTATCCAAAGCATTCATCGGGCGAGGATAGTCAAATGCGCAATTATGAGCTCCTAAAATGCATCTTCGATCAAGCAAGATTAAAAATTCATAAAACGCAACTAATGCTTCCGACAAAGTCGCGGTTATAACTGGTTTACCACGAAGTTCAAGTTTACCCAGAACTAACCGTAAACCGTGGACTTTATTAGCTTCTTCAGAAATAATTTGGGTAGGCTTGACATAAACAGAAAACTCATACTGCTCGTGCTTGGTAGCAATTTGAAGAATATCTGACGTTTTAGAAAAACTACCAGTTTCGAGATCAAAAAACGCAATAATCGGTGCCTTGCAAACTTCAATTGTTATAATATAGTCTAGGCAACAAGTGCCTTTTTAGTCAACTTTTGCGCAACTTCTCGAAAAAATACAAACGAGGTGTCATTCGATTCGGAATGACATTCAGAAATTTTTTGAAAAAGATGAATCGGCGGAAACGAAAATTACTATAGTTATAAACAATTGACTGGAAAAAAAAATGTGTTTCGTTCTTTGTTAATATCTCAAGAACTAATCGAGATTTTTCAAATTTAAAAAAAGATTCGGAAAGAGGAGAAAATGTCATAAAAATAGTCTCGACTCCCGAAACTGTGGGACCATTATTGATAATTCTTCTAAAGGGGTGAAAATGCGGTCGAAAACGAGTGCTCCAGCTTCCGC
>JAPYZH010001308.1:0-15496 GCA_030523085.1 Meteorus colon | reverse complement strand
CACACACACACACACACACACACACACACACACACACACACACACACACACACACACACACACACACACACACACACACACACACACACACACATAGATCATTCAATTAATTTGAAAAATGCGGAACGCTTCACAATTATTTGTTTTTTTTTCTTTTGTTTATTATTTCCGTTTCCGGAAAAAGCACTTTCATTCATATATTCATATATATATGTTGCGACGTTATTCAGGGAAGAATTTCCATCGAATTGTCGAAGGCCCAAAATGGTCTCGCGAAAAACTTTTTATTGCGTGCAATAATCCTTCCAGAATCTCTCGCGATCAGAACCGTGATTTCTATTAGATGCCAGGTACCTCACGGGCACTACTTGTTAACAAGAATTATTTCAAGAGATGATAGATTGAACACGATCTCCGGACTCCTGAACGGGAACAACCCTCGGCGATCGTCAATGAATCTACATTACGATTTAATTCTTAGTCCATTAAAATGTTACATTGGGGGTGGCAAAAGTCGGAGCACGCATTTTCCTCCTTAGATGTCTAGGGGGGGACCAGTTTAAGCTGAACTTCAAGTTGGTGGGGCATCAACCCTTACCCCCCGGCCGCCATATTGGAAAAGGGGCGTAAATGGTTTATGTGTTATATCGAGCCAACTATTCGTCGCACGAAAAATTCGTGAGGATATTTTTTGTTGCAAATATCTACAACTTTGATCGAGACACTTTTTGTCGTAGAACCAAAAATCATGAAATTATTAGCAAAAAAAGAGAAAACTTTAGGAACAAATTTTCTTTTGGTCGTTGTAACTTTTTTTTGCCATTGAAAAAAAATGACATCAGCGCATGTCGATAGAGGGGTTTCCGAGAAAAAATTTGCATACAACTTTTACTTTAGTCTCATTTAATCAAGTGTTGTACAGCGCTTACTTTTCTCACATTACTTACTTTTCACATACTTTTCTTCTAAGAGTCACCATTTCTCAGATACAACGATGTTATGAACTTATGAACATTATGAAGAACACAACTCTTTGAATTGCATGATCTACAATTTCAGTCTGATCTATTTTTATGATGAAACTTACCATATAGCTAAAAACGATAAAAACCCCATATTGGCGAACTTTGACCTTGAATAAATTTTTTTCAAGCGGTGGATCGATGGGGACTTTTCACATTTCATTTATAATGGTGTTCCGATCATTCGTACAAATTTCCAGCTACGTGTGAATTCATTTAACCTTGCATATCTAACTTGACCGGGCTACTAGTAATGCATACTAATCAGTGCAAACAAATTATGTTACATTTGGAATGCTATAGAACAGTAACAATTGAATGAAATTTGGAAATCGTTTCTGAATGTATTGTTCGTTGCAAACTTCTCTATCGCATTGCCCTTATCTCATTTTTTTGTGAAATCATAAGAAAAAAAGTTACAACAAGAAAAAGGAAATTTGTTCCCAGAATTTTTTCTTCTTTTGTTGAAAACTTCGGTATTTTTGATTCTACGACTGAAAATTATAAGACCAAAGTCATAGAAAAATTCAATTTGCGACAAAAAATGTCTTCGCACATTTTTTGTGCAATCCATAGTTTAAAAGATATGGCGGAAAAACCATTTTCGTCACTTTTCCAATACGGCGGCCAGGGGACAAGGGTTCAGACCCCACAAAGTCCAAGTTAAGCTTTTTATGAACTCCCTGTAAACATCGAAAAAAAAAAATTGCGTGCTCCAACACGTGCAACCCACCCCCGCCCCCCCCCCCCCCCCCCCCGAAATGTAACATTTCAATGGACTATGTTGGTCTCACGCGATCCACGAATAGCCAGTCGAGTCCCGCGTCATCCCACGACGTGTCGCGATGTATTCTTCGTGGTTTTTCCCCATCGGTGTGCCCTTGCGGTCTTTTTCTCTCGCAGTCGCGATCATATAAATTGACATTAGACAGCTAATTCACTTCAATTGGATACTGGTTAATAACCAACATTTTTTGTCTTAAAAAGTGAATAACGATAATTTTATATAAAAACTAATCCACTGAGCTTCTAATCGAATGTTATCGTTTTCTGGAATCAATAAGAGTGCTTCTCCAATAGAGTGCTCTTTTAGAATTGCTTCTAGATCGACGTAACGACATTTCGACTCTTTTTTTCGTTCCCTTCCAGATGCAGCTTTACTATTTTCAATCATTATTTCTTCAATCTTAAACTCTTCATTCACAAATTCTGCCATAAGAGTAGGATTAACATTAGTTTCGTCTGACTTAACATTTGTACTACTGTCTCTCTTGCCAATGCATACCTTGTTCACAGCCATCTATCGATAATAATTGCTGAAGAAATGTTTATTAACTGCTAATGAACATTACCAGTCTAATTACGAAAATAATCGCTAATAACGCAAATATTTATCGAGAACAAACCCGAAACACTCCCCCCCCCCCCCCCCCCCCCCCCCCCCCCACACACACACACACACACACACACACAAAATATGCGCTGAAAATGTGCAGGCTATGGTGGGGGAAGTGTTCAAACGTCAAGATCTGTCAAAAAATCGATTTTTCCTTTTCGGGGCCAATACAATATGACAAGATGACAGTGAACTAACGTTTTCAATATTACTAGCATTGGGTGTGTCCAGCCGAACTGAGTCCTGAGTATGGTAACTAAGTTATTCAGAACATCTTCCTGAGTTTCCGGCCGGGACTCTATGTCGATGCTAAGTAACTCAGCTTATGATGACATCTCGTTTAGTTGGAATTTTTGACAATCATTGTTATAGCACAGCCAATTCGATTTGAAAAATGAGAATATTTCGGAACAAAATGTAGATTTCCGTTAGAACACAGATAATAATTTGTTCACAAAGTTTGTATTTCGCTGGCTAAATATGGAATGTTTTTGAGAAATTTTATGTTCCCTATATTTATAAGTACGTTTAGAAATAAAATTATTTCCGACTGAATGACTTTCGTAGGATATTCAAGACACAGTTCGGCCAAACACACTCACTAAGTGTCTAGAATTCAGAGTAGAGACTTTAGATACTATACGGTGCAATAAAAAATGTTGAAGATGGTGCTAACCTTTTGTTTTTTCACTAAATTCACTACACGTTGGCGTAGATCGTACAAATGCATATCGTATGCATGAAAAAGGGTAAGAAGAAAAATGTATGAAAAATCGTGGAGTAACAGAAGCAATAGAAGTTGTTTATTATTGCAACTATGCATATTTACCCCATCGTGGTGGAAAATGGGACTTCTTCAATAGAGCTAAATACTCCCCAATGTCACCTATGCTTCTGTCTTGATGAGGTGAAACCCGCACCAAAAGTATGGTTTAAATATTACCAGTTTAGCGTTGTAAATTTCACACCGCTATTTTTTCTCGTGAAGGTAGGAAATGAAACGAAAATGGGAAAATTTGGAATTTCCCCCAATCGTCAACAAGTAGATTAGGTAAGACGTCGAGCGAGACAGTAATTCAAAGCTTTTCCAGGCGGCTTCGCAGCTCATTCTTCAGCAACAGAGTGCAACTTTGAAAGAGAGAGCAAGAGTTGAAGAGTGTGTCTAGGGAAGCGCGCGCCACCGCCAACCGTCATAATACAAACGACCCAGAGTCACTTTGTATGCTGGACTGACTGGTGCTCTTTCACCCAAGGGTCACACGAAGGTTCAACTATTCATGTACACATATCTGAACACACAATATATCTGGATAAATAGGTAAGATTGTCCCTCTGGGCAAGTGATCTTTGCTCGCAATGATAAAAGCCCCAAGAGCAATCTTGGGGCACACGCAATTACTTATTAAATATGAATAAAAGAGCGATGAGGAAACATATTTAGCAAAATTAATAAGAACATACATATGCCCCTCTGTATTGCTTATCGGAAATATTACGTGAATATATATAAAAATCCGATCATTTTCACTTTATCGATCACCAAAAATATCCACCACTCAAACTCAAATACCACAAAGGGAGATTTCAATCCAATGATCCGAACGCATTGAATTCAATCGTTCAAGAGCAGTACAAATACTTGCCTCCAACATGCCTCCTCCAATTTCGTTCATTCCTCTTGACGTTCTGCTTGTTCACTACAGACACGGTGATGCATTTATCATAATTCATTATCATCATCAGTATTATTATTATTATGAGGATATAAAAGTACTATGACTCGTGAGTAAAGATTTATTAATTATTGAATCATCTACAGTGGCATGAGACAGTGTGAGCCATTTACTGTTACAAGCTGTTATATCATATGATGTCGGTCGTTCAATTTTCGGCTCATTTTCTACGAGCATTCCATTTCACTGTGTTATAATATAGGCTTTCTGGTGAAGTTTTTTCTCAGATTTGAGTGCAAGTAATGCTCGAACCGATTTGTGGCGTTCAGGTGCAATTAATGAACATACAGTTTTTGGGACTACTCTAGCAGGAATTTTCTCGATTTGATCCGACTTGTGGCCAGACACTGGCCAGGAACTGTCATTTGCCTCTATAGAGAAATGACAGTTTCCCCAACCTCAAAACTAGGGGTGTGCGAATAGTGTTCGAATCGAATCAAATCGAATAGTGACATTCGATTCGAAATTCGAATCGAATATTCGAGCAATTCGAATACTTCGAACTAATCGAAGTGTTCGAATTATTCGAACTATTCGAATAATTCGAATAGTTTGAATAATTCGAATAGTTTCAATGCTTCGATAGTTTGAATAATTCGAATAGTTTGAATAATTCGAATAGTTTGAATAATTCGAATAGTTTGAATAATTCGAATAGTTTGAATAATTCGAATAGTTTGAAAAATTCGAATAGTTTGAATAATTCGAATAGTTCGAATTATCCGAATAGTTCGAATTATTCGAATAATCCGAATATTCCAAATTATTCGAATAATCCGAATATTCCAAATTATTCGGATAGTTGAAATAATTTAAAATTTTTATGAGCAATAGAGTACTTGTTGTTTTGAAATAGAACACTTTTATTTAATATTGTTCATTGCGTGATTAATACAATGGTTTAGAAAATAATTAATTTTACTTTTTTTTTATTTTACGAAAAATATGCATTCACAAATAAAAAAAAACTTGGCTGGCGATAGTGAATTTTTTTTCTGAATATAATTCACATATTTTGATTTAGTATTTGTTTTAATAGAGCTATCGATATCAGTAGGAAGAGCTTGAACATTTAATGCTAGTTATCAATTGAGAATTAAAATTATTTTAGATTGAAAAGCTGGCCCTATTCGATTATAACACAGAATTGAGCTAAAAAAAACAATAAAAAAATAATAAACATTTCAAAAAATTATTTTGAGCCGCCAATTTTTATTCAAATCGATGTCGGTAATGTATTACCGACCAATGATAATGCAATAGCCTGCACTGCAAGTATAGAGAGCGCCTGGTTAGATCAAAATAAATAAACATTGATTTGCGATCACTGACAGGTGACAAAGTTTAATTGATATCTCGTTTTATAAGAAAGATGTATAAAATATAATTCAATTCAAATATATGTAGACATAAAATAAACGTTATAAGTGATTGTTATTGATAAAACAATGGAGGTATCTCACTCATCTCATGACTCTGCATCAGCAGAATCTAGTGACACTCAAATGGAGGTTACTGTTGAAGGAACATCATGCAGTAACGAAAATAATGAAAAGCATAATCATTCAACACGAAGCCCTGCATGGGATCACTTCAACTTTCATAATGATAATAAAGAAAGAAGAGCAATTTGTAAAATTTGCCTAGCAAGCTTGAAACTGCCATCATGTAATAATTTTTTTTTCTTTCAATGCTTTAATTCTTCTTTATTTACTTATTGTGACTTTGAATTTATTTTTTTTTCAATCCACAGCTACTACTTCTCCGATGTTTAATCATTTATCAGCCAAACATAAAGAACAGTATTTAGTATGTATAGAAAAAAAAAATAAACGTAAAAAAAATAATGAGAGTAATGATCTGTCTGAAGAACGATCACAATCAAAAGTATTACCTCCACCATCGAAAGCTGAGCTGGATCAGTTATGTATGGTCATGATTGCCATGGATTTAAAAGCTTTTTCTACAATAGAAAATAAAGGGTTACGTAAACTTTTGAAAAGAATAGTTCCTGATTACGAACCTCCTACAAGAACCACACTGTCTCGAAGCCTTGCGCCAATATTGTACCACGAAACCGAAGAAAAACTAATGAATCAGCTGAAAGGGGACATAGAACTCGGTTTAAAGAGTATGTCATTTACAACCGACTGCTGGACATCTCGGGGACATCATTCGTATATATCATTAACATTGCATTACATGATACAAGAATTTGAATTAAAGAATATTACTTTAGGTATGAGTCAGTTGCTTGAAAAACATACTGGTATATACTTGAAAACAGAACTGATACGGATGCTAACTGAATGGGATTTACTCGATACACCAACGGTTCCAATCTATTTTGTTACCGACACTGGTCGAAATATATCAAGTGCTATAACTCAATCTGGTTGGAATCACATTTATTCTTTCGCTCACACTCTCAACTTAGCTATAAATGATGCAAAAAAACATACCAAAGGGTTAAATGATCTATTAGCTAAAGTAGAGTATTTTATTTATTTCCTTAAAAAAAAGTGTAGTAAGCATAATATTATTTGTAAGTAATTGTATCAGCAATGATAATCACGCTATTTAATTGATAAAGTATAAATTGACATGAAAATCGTATCATTATTCTTTTTGTGATTATTTTATAGAGGGTATGATACTTATTATTATAATTATTATGTTTATTATTATTACTATTATTACTACTTTTAATAGTAGGATAATTATTAATATTCAATCCTATTACAACTCTTTTAGGCTTGACGAATTGCAACTCACTTCCACCATCCTGATCCAGCTAGAAGAGAACTAGAAAACGCACAAAAAAAACTGAGTGATCAACCTCCACTGCAATTAATACAAATGGTCCCAACACGTTGGAATTCAGAGTATGAAATGCTGGAACGAATGGTTACTCTGCGACAACCATTATCAGATGTCTTATCTGTTTGCACAAAAGTGAAGAGTTTAAGTGGACTGGAATGGAAACGTATCATCGAGATCGTTAATATATTGCAACCGTTATATCAAGCGACTATAATTGCGTGTGGAGCAAACTATCCTACTCTCGCAATGATACAACCGATTTTATACGGTATTCAGGATGCATTGGAAAATCTAGACTGCGATTTGGAAGAAGAAAACTCTGATGACGACGACGGTAGAACTTCTGAAAATGATTCAGCTGAAAGTGAAAACTACGAAGATGAGTCCAATAATGAGAATGATATTCCGCTTTATTCCTACGATGAAAACTTCTCTATGCCACACAACTTTCGCCGTAATATTTTGAGCGCTTTGAAAGTAAGATTTTCGGAAATCAGTGAAGACTCTCTACACCGAAAAAGTACCTTGCTAGACCCAAGGTATAAAGACTTCTTTTTGAGTTTAGATGATGATGAAAAGAAAAAAGAGGAACTAGTAAAGGAATTGAAAGAAGAACTGTTGGAGTATCACAACCTGGGAACAACTAATGAAGGAGAACCACTTCCTCCGCGAGAATCAAGTGGTAGTGATAGTTCATCATTTTGGAGTTTCATGGAACGACGAATAGTAGATCAATGTCAGCAACACAATTCATCGATTGCTCAACCTTTTGATCAAGAAATCGTACAATATCTGTATTTACCGGCAATTGGGTACTGGAAAGATCCACTGCAATGGTGGAAAGAAGAGTCACCGAAATTTCCACAACTCTCATTATTAGCCAGAAGATATCTTTCTATCCCTTCCACGTCCGTTGAAAGTGAAAGATTATTTTCTTCAGCTGGAGATATAGTAACTCAAAAGAGAACTTCACTATCACCAGATACAGTGTGTTATTTAATATTTTTACATAAAAATTTATCTTAGAGTAAAAAAATTAAAATATTAATTGTTTATTTTCAAATTATAATAATGATTTCTTTCTAAACCGTTGTCTTCATCACTCAAACATAATAATAAATGAAAATTTTCTATTTTAAAACAAAAAATACTCCATTACTCATAAGAATTTTCAAATATTCAAACTATTCGAATAATTTTAAACATTCGAATTATTCGAATAATTCGAACTATTCGAAATATTCGAACTATTCGAATTAGTCGAATATTCGATTCGAATTGCGAATAGAATAAATTCGATTCGATTCGTGACTAATAACTCGTAAATTCGAATATTCGCATACCCCTACTCAAAACGTCTAGGTTGGGTGACAGTTTGTGGTAGCCGCCATATTTCATTTGTCTGGCTTTACAAGCAATAGAAGGTAGTTGTGATAACTTCGCGTAATAAGTTGAAGGCAAAAGTCTGAATTGCTCTGCTAGGAAATAACAATAGCCAAACACCACAATGTTCAATTAACTATCCTTATACATGAATAGCTTTTACAAAAATCTGATGATACTACTGTTACGTGACGCAAGTACACTTCTGATAAATACTAATAAACAATCGGATTTGCAACTTTTTTGTCACACGCTAGGCTACATTTCTTTTGTGCATTTCTTTTGATGGTATGTTGAGACGCAACGTCCGGCGTCGAGATAAATAGAGTCGAGCCACATATGAGCTGATACAAATAGCGTAGGACAAAAGGTTGCAAATTATCGAAGATACTCTTATATAGTTTATATAGAATTCTTAGTTCGTGGAATGACTCGCAAATATGCACACACAGTGATGAGAGCTGACATCAGCCTTCATCACCGGCAAACTGACCGAACGATGAAGTAGTGAAGAGTAAAATTACCCCTACCTTGTGATAGATGAGGCGGCGCGATGCCAGCTTTATCGTCACCAACTAGTCAGTCGTCTTTGGGCCTTATGTTATGATTTGGCTTCTGCGCGACTTTTACGCGCATACCAACATCACGTGATCCCAATTCTCAGACCCCTTGCTCCGCAGAACAGCTGAGATCTCAGTTATTTGACAATATTGAAGTACGTGAATCTGGATAAGCTGCCATGTGTTAATATTTTGTTTCAATCACTGAATGTCCATCCTGATATATTTGTCTTGTCTTTTAACACATGAGTTCGTCACGAAGAAAGTGTAAATATAGTATTGATTTATTTTGTTATATTTGCAGCGTTTATATGACCAAAAAACAAAAACGACATATCATAGACTTTGTCGAAGAGATTTATGCTGAATATTTCGGTTTTAAAATGGACGAACTAGATGAATCATGGGTTCCTCATGAAGTTTGTGGGTCCTGTGCTGAGTCTTTACGGTTGTGGAAAGAAGGAGAACGTTCTGGATTAGACTTTGGTATTCCTATGATCTGGATGGAGCCTAAGAATCATTTCAATGATTGTTACTTTTGCGTAGTAGATGCTAAAGGTTTTAATCGAAATCGAACGTAGAAATATCCAGACTTACAGTCTACAAAATGTCCTGTTCTGCACAGCGAAAATCTC
Source organism: Meteorus colon (assembly GCA_030523085.1). Classification (NCBI taxonomy): domain Eukaryota; kingdom Metazoa; phylum Arthropoda; class Insecta; order Hymenoptera; family Braconidae; genus Meteorus; species Meteorus colon. The sequence continues at coordinate 5,944 of JAPYZH010001308.1, read as the reverse complement.
TTTCAGCCTATTTACGTCCCAAAAATAATTCACATGCCCTCACAAACAATGGTGTTGCTAAATTCACAGAAATCAGGACAGTTTACCAGTGGAAGTGATGGGAGGGTAAAGCATCTACGCCGAAGTTATTATGCTACAACGTCTCGTTCTCGATGATTACAGATGTAGTAGCGTCAGCTATGTCCAAATCCACAACTTTTAGAGTTTAAACTTTTCAAATTCTCAGTGCTGAGACCTTCATCAGCGGCGCTCTGTTTTACCTACTTACCTCATATAGTTTCGTTGTGTCCATATAACAACATCGAGAATTTTTGAGCTAATTAAAAAATTATTATTTAAATAAAATTTGTTAAATAAAGTACAATGGCGAAAAACAAGAAAAGAAAACGTTCACGATCCAGATCAAGTGATCGAAAACGTGGACGTGAGGAAGAGAAAAGATGGCAAGATATGCAGGCGCAACTGCATAACCTCACAAAATTTGTCGAAACGCTCGCTAAGTAGCAAACTAACAATGAGGTAAAGGAGAATAATCAAAGCGATATTCCTCCAGGTGAGGTTCTTACAATTAATACCGTATGAATATATTCAGATATATATTGCGTCTTGTCAATACCACTAACGCAAGCCTAACGATGGCGGCTAGACAATAAGTCGAGGAGCAAATAGCTCAAATTCAATACGAATTTTCTTTTTGAAAAAAAAAATCCCGCTGAATAAACAGTAAAAAAAAAACCTTCACAATACGTGCAAAGAGTTTTTATTTACGTTAAAATTGCTCTTTGATTCTTGTAGATCATGGATCTCAAGAGTCACTAACATTCGATAAGGATGAAGAGCGGCATACCTTATCTGACGAAGGGCTTGAAAGGCCAGTAGTTTCTCCAACTAAACTTCAACTCGAGGAATCTCAAAAAGAAGCATCACCTCTGGGCTCAGGGATCCCAGAAATTTTGGGAGATGATTCTAATGTTAATCCAGACAATTCTATTGAACTTCACGCAGAGATAAAAAACCGCTGGAAGGCCTGGATGAAAGAAGGCCTCTTTGATGAAGTAAAAAAGAATTTACTGAAGAAGTATCCGAGAAAGGGAGAGCCATACACTGAGCCTCCCAAAATAAATTCCGAGATTATGGGAGCTCTGGCAGAGATTACCAAGAAAAGAGACCAACATTTTGTTGAAATTCAACCAAATGTGGGAACGGCAATTATTGCAATTGGATCTGCTATTTCACTTCTCCTCAAGGATCCGGAAGAAGAAGTTAATGAGCTAAAACTCTTGGAGTGCCTCAGCGATGCTGGAAAATTACTAGCTGAAACCTTCTATCAACACTCAGCAGCTAGAAAGACGTACATTACACCAGTTATGAAAAAGAGTGTAAAGACACTGGTAGAGTCGATCCACTCAGAAGAGTGGCTTTATGGTGACAAGTTGGCAGACCAAATTAAAGAGGCCAAAACTATTGAAAGTGCCTGTCAAAGTTTGAAAGGCTCTGATAAAACTCCTAAAAGACAGTTTCCAAGTTCTCAAGCCCGGGGAAACTGGAAAAGCCCGTCTGCCCATTACAGACAGACGGGCCCAGTCAACAATCGGAGATTTTCACGCTTCAAGTCAAGAACTCAGAGCCGCAGGACCCCAACATCATCTCAAAAAAGAGCCGGGACGCCAAGGAACTAAGAGCCAGTGGCCATCTACCAGTGTGTATTTTACCAAAGCTGAAATTTTTCATAGCGAGTCTTTTATACCCACCATTCATGGAATGGGGACTCGCTGAGCCCAGAATGGCCGCCGCTGGGGCTCCTCAGGTGCGCCAGGTACAAAAATACTGTTACGGAGTTGATAAAGCTCCCAATAGAGGGAAGTCAATGTTATAGTCCATTTCAAATAAATTACTATCTGACTTTAGCAAAATTGACATTCATTCAATAATTTATACGTAAACAAAAGAAAAACACTGCTTTATGACATTAAGTCACATTCACTTCACAGCAATGAAAAGATATCTTTTAACCACTGTTATTCTCAAATTAAATAAACATAAGTTAAAGAAACACATCAAAATTTTTCAATTAAATGAAAATATCAATTTTCCGATTCCAAGTTCTGAATTATCCCGTGATAAATTAGACTAATTTTAAAGTCCTACTGTTTGATGTCAATTAGTATTTTTTTTTCAATCATGATTCCATTCATGATTTAAGAGAATGGAAAATTTGTACAACTTCGATTCCTCAAAACTGTTCATTAATATATGCTGCTATAGTTTTCAAATGATTAATTAAAAAAACAATTTTTTTTTGTTCATATCCAAATCACTGTTTTTGTTTCTAAAAGAAATAAATCATCCATAGATGTATAATAATTTATAATATATTGGTTATAATTATAATACATTGGCTTTTACGCATAAATTTTTGTGGTTTGTCTTTGTTTTTCTTTTGTTCGACAGTAGAAATCTAAGAATTTCTTGATTTTCTCTGACTTTAACGAATATTCTTGGATATTGCATTAAATGAAATAGAAAGTACCTGAGCATCAAAAAAAATGCACTACTCAAAGAGATCTTGCATAGGTATTGAAGTTCTTAATAGGTCGATAATGTCGAGTGCTACTTAGATGGCCGAAATTACTATTTCATTTAGTAACTCTTGATGTGTAAGATGTAATACGAAGCGTCGGTTACCAATAGCACGCAGTAGTGGCCATTGTTGGGTTATTTCTTGACGAGACGCAGTGTAACAAAGTGCGCAACGGCAGTTCAAATCGAATCAAACACAGTGATTACTTCATCGAAAGATTTCAATCATTATAAAAATATCCGAATATTCAGGTTAAATAGTTCAATACAACAGTTTAATATTCAATATTAATAAAGTGAGAGTTACAATGAGTGATTTGATCAATTTATTAACAGTGTGGAACATATCATATCTCATTCCTATTTTTCAAAGTAAGTATGTATAATTTAGTTATATAATTCATAAATATTGTTATAAATTTCCATGAATATCGGTATTTATATTTCAAAGTTTGAGAAACTTTCAAGACTGCAATCAGAAAAAAAAGAAAATGCAAATAGGTTATGTCGTTTTTTTTAACCTGTCGAAAATTTATTGGTACATAGCAGATCTGTATCTTTTCTTTCTTTGTTTTTACGAATATAGACAAGGGATTAGATATTGAGAATTTAAAACCGGATGACCCTATTTTAAGAGAACTCATAACGAATAACGACGATTTGGCAATTTTTAAAAATATATTATCAGATACAATCGCCGTCATGAACCAAGATAATAATAAGGTATTTTCCTACTTAATTTATGCATTTCTCGATTATAATTCAGTGAACCATTTTTCTATTCGTATTACTTTTGATGTTCCATTTGCAACTTATTCACTCGATTATTCATCTTTTGTTTTTTTTCTTTTTTTCGTTGTTTGACTTCAGATAACAAACAATAATTTCATAGATATTCAGGAAAATACTAGTTCTTGTCATAATAATTTCATCTTCGAACGCAATAAAGATACTCGAAGTACGTATGTTAAATATTTCCAATGTTTGAATTTCATAATTTTTCATTTATTCATTTCTTTTTGACAAATTTCGTTTACTTACTAATTCTTAATATTTATGGCTTCTCTTCCAGTTCATTCTGTTTCTCCACCAACTTTCAACACTGACCCATACCTATCCAACAGTAGTCAGCCCATTTATACTGAATTACAATCATCAGTTTTAAGACAAATGACTTACGCGGAAAACGTTAATAGTCCTAATTTACGGCTTGATGTGACATTAGAACATGAAAACCTAAACCAGAATCTTACTCTACCGCTTAATTTTACTCCATGCATTGCTGGTTTAAATCCTGATGCATCTGTAGAAAACAATTTCTATTACACAAATCAAAGGAAATTCGATGAAGATTATGGTGAAGTAATAACTGACGAGGATGTTATAGCACTAGTATGGTTTTAAAAATTATTAAAATAACACAACTGACTTTTTAAATGATTCAATCACCATAAAAAATACATTTCTTGTTTCCAAAACTTTGTAGAATTTAAAAGAAGTTTTGAATACTACGTCAGAAGGTCGTGCGGTACTTATTGCTAGCCAAACAAATCCTGACCGTAACTTACCAAAAACTATACCAGATCGTCTAACTCGGGAAATACTGAAATACGAAGTTCAAAAAGCTTTGACTCGGGTAGCCCCAAAGCAGACACTAGACCAATTCGAGTAGGAGTAAATTTAGTTATTTCATAATGAATGATTGGTTATAAATTGAAATTGTAAGGCGTTATTAATCTTTTTGCAGTCTAGACAAGAAACAGTTGCTCACTTGGACTAAAGCGATCAAAAAATTGTTTAATTATGAACAACGTTCTCGCTATTATATTCCTCCGAGTCCTGGCAAAAACAAGCTATAGTATTAAATATAAATTATACAACTGCTTACACTATTGGAAAAGCAAACTTCGAAAAGACGGTATTTTAATTGACTACAATAGATGTGCAGTGAATACAAGTGGAAGTGAATCAGCCTTGAAGAGTATTGAAAGATCTGATCTCCAAGAAGGTACATTATATATATTTATCAATTGAAAGTTTCCGTAAGAATATTTCATGTTCCGAAATAATTATAGAATAATTTTCATAGAAATTGCTATTCTCATAGTGACTATAGAAAGTGTACTTAAATGAATATTGATTTCCTACCATATAATTTTAGATACTGCCATTATTAATGAAAAAATAAAGTGGCTGCAGGGAAACTTTGAGCCAATAGATAGTTTGACAGCTTATTGGTCAAGTACTTCTACCAAACGTCAAAAAGTTCTAAAGATAGATCATATATCAATATATGATTATTTCCAAAAATTCCCTCCTTTAAGACGCGATAACGGATTTAAATTGGTAAAATAACTTACCGTATTATTTTCGAAATTATTTCAAAAAACTTTGCATCATTTTTCATCCTAACATTTTACAAAAAGTGTAACGAATTAGTTCATTATTTTTTAGCTGAATGATGATTTTTTTCGATTGTTTACGAAATATGAGAATATTTTCTTGAAGAATTGGCCTACGATCAAACTAAAACTGATAACGCTTATAAAAAATGCGAACATTGCAAACGTGGCAGATCTGATTTTAGTCCAAAGCTTAGATACTGTTAACAGTGGTAAAAGATTATTTTATTCCATATTATTGATAATCTTGAACTATATTAGTCATTTTATATAATTGATTGATATTTATTTTAGCGAGTCAGGATGCGATTGTTTTGTATATGTTACCCTGCTTAATGCAAAATGCATGTATTGATATACCGGAAGATCAATATAAGCAATCGAAAGGCAGTAAGAGACCACGAGTTATAAAAAAACGGCGTGCTACGAATTTAGAAAGCCGAAAAGATTTTTTTTCACTGGTACCTGTATGTATTGTTTTGGAATATATCTTGTATAAATTGAAATAGATATAGTGAGTAATGAATTTTTCAATGTATTACAGAATGTTGCCAATTTGGATGTCATCATAGAAAGAAGGAAAGAAGATTACGCAGAAAGACGAGTACGATTCCAGCCATTACCAGTTTTCGTTGGTACTCTTCAAAATATCGAAGACATTTATATTATAATTGATGATACGAGATACCGAGTGAAGAATTAATTTAATTTAATTTAATTAATTAATTTAATTTAATTTATTGCATTAAGAGTTAAATTTACATCTTTTAGCAAGAGGTGCCGTGGGCAGTACATAATAATTACAGATTAGGTTTTGTATATTAGTATAAGTTTGAAGAGCAAAAGTAATTTTATTCAATGCCGAATGAGTAACCAATAAGAGAAGAGAGGTAAGCAAGTTTAAAATGAGCTGATGAGATTATAAATTAGCGTTGGCGATTAACGGAGAGTGAAACGTTGAG
>JAPYZH010001307.1:0-10403 GCA_030523085.1 Meteorus colon | reverse complement strand
TCATCACGGCGTGAGCGCATATTGCCATCACGTTATGATCGCATATTGCTATCGCAGAATTTACATCACACAGCGTTGTACATATTTCGTACATTCGATATAAATTTATTTACATGCAATCCATGATCAAAAAATGATGTAAATATGAGGTAATGTATTGTTGTCATAAGAATACGAAATATATACAGCACGATGTACAACAATTTTTCTGAAAGATTTGAAACATATATTTTCATCCAGAACTGTAGTACATATCACGTAAATTTGACGTAAATGACGTGATGGCAACTTTAACTCACGCGTGATTTGTCATGAATGTCTAGCTGGGTAGCTGGGTGGCTAGTGGTCAGGTTAAATAAACCGATTGCCTACCACATTCATAATTTGTTGTTTATCATGATTTTTCCCTTTTTCTATTAAATATTAATATTACAAAAGAATTAAAGGACCCGGGCATTTGATTCACTCCTACTTTCATTACCATAGCCTGGGTGGCATCCCTAGCGCCTTTTGCGCACTTCCTAAATAAATATAAAAAACCTTATAACAATTCTCATAGCCCCTAGAAACGCAAAATTGAGAATTACGATTATTTATAACAATTCGAAATAGTCGCCCGTTATAATATTTATATACAGGAAACGCTATGCACAGACTACCACGATCCAAGTGTATCGTGAATTTGTTAATGCGTACAGTGATCGTAAGGAAACGTGTCCTCGTAACGGCGAAACGTATCGTGATCATCGCGATACACGCTTCCAGCGCCACCACTCACAATCCAGTAACCAAGTGACTCACTATTGGCATTAAAATTATGATTAGTTATGTATATTATTAGAATAACTTAAAGTAATAATAGATATTATTATATTTTTTAATTGAAATATTATTTTGGTTCGCATGTTCAATAGATATATTGATCTGTATTAAGCTCAAATCTTTAGACATAATACTTTCTAAAAAAGATGAATAATATGCGGTAGCTTTTCTTGTATCGTGATATCCACGATGTGAAAGAAAGTGACTATAAGAGAATAGAACCGCGGCCATAGCAATACCGATTGTCTGACATCGCGATCCGTTCGTATCCCAATAATTACGATACAGTAGATTGAGCATATGCGTATACGAAGTATAGTCACATGCTTATCGTGGTGGTCACGATACTGTATAGGGATGAGACCGATATTTTTTTCTCCGCGTACTAGAATAACGGATCATTACGAGATCACTGATACATCAGTGAGATTTACAAGCAAATTACTAACGATTTCACTGATTCGTATCAAGAGAGATCGTCATTTTATTACAATACTCACTTTGAATTCAGCTTCGAGCTTTTCCAGTTGGTTCGCGCTGTATGCTTGTCGCGGTTTCCGATCAATTACTGGTTTCCTGAGTCGTCTCCCATTCGGTTTTGGTGCTATAAATCATTCATCAAATGAATTGGGTTTGTGGTGAGTATCACAACCTGATATCGTCAATTATGTTGAATTCTTTGAAAAATAACTGATCAAACCTACGGTGATGATGCCGATTGCCAGAGTGATTCGGATATACAACCCCCCCGCCCCGACTTCCCTCGTTTCGATTGAGCGAAAATGTACAGTTGATATATCGACAACTTTCTATGTTATGTCACATTATCATTTTCACTGCCACAAAAACCACAACAGAAAATTGAAGATTCAGTACAATATTGAGCATACAGGTCATGTTGATTCTAATTTTGTTTTGGACCGTAATGAATCTGATGAAACATTCATTATTATACGGGTGGAAAGATGATTTATTGCGAGACGAAAATTGACGAAACTGAAGAAATCATTATCACTTCGGGATATATTTATAGGGATTATTAGCAGGTTATTTCTACAATGATGTTTTTAATGACTGCGTGGGTGTATATATTTCCCGTGACGATGTGTTCAGTGATGCACACGGCGTCACTTTATTTTCTCTGACATTGAACTATCGAGTGTCATGGAACATCGTCAACGATCATATTGGTCGTACTTTGAATCTTACTGAACCTATGATTTAGTAAGAAAGGCTCATCACGAGTACTTCCTTGTGATTCGGAAAAATTGATGAAGACTTCAGTTGAATCCCAATTCAATATTTGATGATTCCCATCAGAGTCATCCAAGATGCGTATAATTGACGATATAGTTTTGGTTCCCGAAGTGATTATTTCAATCTAATAAATGGAAGCCATACGCTCTGAACGATTTGAATGAGTATGGCGGAGTGGAAATATGTTCAGTAAATGTCAATAAATCAATACAAACATTAGTAGAGTTGGGCCTTCATTTTGTCATACATATATTGCTTTTCTCATATGGAAGAGAATTCATTATGGTTCCAAAAGGTATCGGTAGATCTTCAGTCTTTTGGAAAGAGATTTTGAGGAGCAAGGAACTGTATAAATTCACTACTGTACGCATGAATAGTCAGCACCAGAATCAGAGATGGTTATAGTTATACCGTTATTGATGAATGGGCTTATAAGAATAACAGAAACTGTTTACATTGGTTTACTGATTTTTGGGCCCAAGACAATTCATCCCCGACAATTCATCCTGGACATTTCATCCCCGACAAATCATCCTCACGACAATTGATACAATAACAATTAATACCCAACAATTCATCCTTCATACATTAAATACGGTTTTAGTTCATAAGATAAATAATTACCAAGAATCCTATAGCGTATTTACTACCAATACATATGCTTGTGACCGTGTTGTACCCTTTCGTCATGGTTTTTGTGTGTGTTTATTCGACATTAAACCAACACATATGCTTGTGACCGGGTTGTGCCCTTTTATCATGGTTTTTGTGTGTGACCACCATGTAAGCTATGAATATTTAGTTTCAGTTTTTCAATTCTACATCATATTTACTACAATTAAATCAAAAATCATAAATTTTAATGATATTAAATTTAATCGATGAATGACATGAATTTTTATCTGAATCAATTATAAATCTATTGAATTTATTGAATCTATTGAATACAGAACTATTACACAAATTATTTCATAAACAATTCATGAACAATAAACAAACAAATTACAGAACTAAAAAAATAAAAAAAAAAAAGTAACTGCGGGATATTTTAAATACATTCAAATAACAATTTGAATACATTCAAATGAAAATTTAGCATTACAAAGGTACTTATAAAGTATAAATTTATGAATGAAAGTTATTACTTATATTACAAATAATAAACAAATTATAACATCGTGGCGCGAATAATTTATCCTGGGCCCAATAATCAATACTCTGATTTGTCGCTGGGATGAAACTTCAGAGTATGAATTGTCGAAGGGATGATTTGTCGGGGTTGAATTGTCTTGGGCCCAAAACGCATCATACCGTTTACATTGATCGACGAATGGAATCAAACAACATGGGGCATCCGTCAAAAATCGCCTTAGTGAATTCGATTCTATCTCTCTTCAAATTGATAATCTGTTTGATGAATTATATACAGGAAACATATAGGTTATCAGCGATACATGAAAGGAAAAAACAGACCCTACGAGAAATGTCTTTTTAGTACCAGGAAACGAATAGATTCTTTTTTGTGCGCAACAAAGAAAAGAACACATGGTGCAGGCCGACCCAAGTTCATTTTTCGATATGATCATTGTTTTTTAGGAATATCTCATGAAAAATGGAGACTCGAGGAAAGAGCCAGGGAAGGGATCTCATACGGAATCAAGTTCTCCGCAGGAAATTTTCCGTCCGTTCTCGAAAAATGAGTATTCGAGAAAATATTCAAAAAAATGTTTTGTGAATCTTACTTAATCAGTTTTTGATGAAAGAATTACAAAATGCAAAAAAAAATCTCCTGAAACACTTAGAAATGAAAAGAAAAGGTATTTATCTTTAATGTATTATGACCACGTCTTACCATAATTGCAAACCGATCGATAGGTTTGTTATTATTAGTGACAATGCATCAATGTACTATGCTCGGAAGTTTCTATATATTATATTCGAAGAAGCGATTTTTCGTTTTTTGAATTGATACAGCTTAATTGATCAGGAATTATATATTCTACATAATTGTTTGCACGGATCTTCCCACGAACCTGCATATTCTATGAGATATCAATAAAAGACTCCAATTCCATCGGAAAATGAACTTTGGGCGTGTGGCAGCACGTTTTTTCATTATTTTTTTCATTGAAAAAATTGTCTCTTCTTTACTTATGCCGCAAAGAAACTTGCTGTAGAGCACCTGCGAAAATTCAATTTTCAACGACTACGTTCATCAGCAGGAATGGATCGTTCCCAAACGATTCCGGAATCTGAGAAGAAATGAGCGATCGATTGACATTTCGAAAACCGAAACTTATATTCAACTATCTCTCAAAAGATCGAAATAATGATCATACTGTTTCAAAATCAAGACGTGGCACTACTATCGATTCTGAATTCACATGGTTCCTAGGAAAGTGAATTCCAAGTCATTTATATCGTACGCGAGCTATCACACACTGATCGTAACATTTGCGGCAGTTCCATCAATACTAGATAAATTCATGGAATTGGACAATATTCCGAATTAATACATTAAGTCAAGTTGAATGAAAGATTCGAACATTGACGTTTTCTCTAACTATTTGAAAAATATATGTGCATTTTTTCATGAAATGAAAATGTTATCAATGGTATTCAGCGTCTCCCTTCCTCCATTTCTTTTGAAGTTCTAGTTGCCTAGGATTTCAAAATGCACAGTCAACCCTTATGTTCCAATCTCACACTCAAGTACACATTCCCAACATGACTTTTGAACTTTTTTTGCTGATATTTGAAAAGAATGAATTATAAAATTCCCCCATCAGATCTCTGAAATTCCCGTTGTCGCGATACGATAGAACATTCACAATGAAAAATGAGATTACAGGTGTGCTTCATGTTCATGTGACGTCCTTCTAAGGCTGAGCTTTTTCCTTAGTGATTTTTTAGTGAGTATTAGCATCAAAACTAAAACCTATAACGTAATGACAGGTGCACGCTTGGTAATATTTCTTCCTTTCTAGATGAGTTATGACGTGTTGGCTTCAGAATTATCTATTTCGAGAAATGTGCAGTAGTATATTCGGCGATTTACCACATTTGCAGGTGTAAATACATTAGGAATAAAATTTGTATGATTCTAATCCTGTGCATTAACACATGCACGATCATCTTTTGGACATTATAATAATGCTGAACTCCTCATCATATCCGAATTATCCAATCGCCATGTATTAAAAAATTAGCGATTTTTCGATCACATTTTTTTTCCTAAAAGAATCAATCGGAAAATGAGACAAATGGAAAAAATATTGGATAAAATCTAGTAATCCCTCGTGCAATAGCCCAGCCTCAACAATTTCAGTAACTCAACAACAGCGAGTCGAATAAAGTTTAGTCCCAACCAGGTATACAACTATTGCTATGCTCAATGTAAAGTTACCATTTAATGGGTTGAATCTCATATGTTTAAATCTGACGTAATTTTATTATGTATTGTTATAGTGGTTCAACCCATCTTATCTTCGCTCCGTATAGATCACAATATACAAGCCCCATAACCCTGAATTTCATCAATCTTTCATATAAAAAAATTAATGTTTTGATGAAAAGAAATATTATAAATGTGTTCCCAGAGAGGCTGATGCTGTGTTTGCGTGTTGAATGTCCATTAACACATCAGCAGGGTGAATGAGGGAGAGCGAGTGTCAAGAACAGGCAGATGAAGGGAATATGAAGAGGCGCCAAATTTGTATTCGAATCTCACCCCCGAATCGACCCTCCATTGTTCATGAGAATTGAACTACTCAGCAATAATGAACTGTATTCTTTTTTGTGTTCACCACCACCCCGTTTTCTAGATTGCACCATTTCTTATATTTCATTTCATTTTTGTATTTTTCAATAGACATTTCATGTCTATTGATAACAATTTATTTAATATTATTTACCTTGTAATCCGAATAATTGATTAGTCTTCGATTGTGTGAACCAGCTGCTACAGAGGATTGAGGCTGAAAGCAGGGAAGACGAATAATCTGCAGAAGAGTATGCCAAGCCATCAGCGAATGTACCTGAATAACATTCGATTGTTCAGAGAATATTTTCCACACAATTATTCACTTTCAATAGTTTGAACAGGATACTTCTAATATTGTGATGGCACACAAAAACAACATCGAAACATGTAGTTATTTTTATCCAATATTCTCGAATGAAAATTATTAACAAGAGAATTCTGGTATGCAAGGAATTAAAAGTTGCTCAGTGGGAGATGGGATAGCAAAACATGGAATTTCGTAGTCGATGGATTTGACTTGACTTTCTTCGATATCGAGATTGAAATAAGTGGCGTGTATTTCCGAACAAGATCAACTAACTGCATTTGCCAACCAATGTTTCTTAATCGAGGAAGCAGTCTACTCCCGCTCTCCCCCCCCCCCCCCCCCCCCCCCCCCCCCCCCCCCCGTCCTGTCCCTTCCTCCCCCACACCTTCTCTCGCCATGTTGTTCAAAAGTAAATCGTGTGGCATTCAAAAATATTTGACCACGGTCGACAACTTACTGTGATCGTAATTCCCTGGCATCGCTGGCACTACTATTGGTTGCATGTATCTTCCACCCACTTCCAGGTCCTCCATATCTCGAATACCAGTTTTGGTCTCATCCTCAGCTCCTGCTACTCCTTCTCGATAGTTACTCTTATGTCCAAGTATACTATCTATGGTGAATGCACTTATCACTGATGATGATGATGTAGCCTTGCGACTCAATAAATATGACCGATCCTCATCATTATCAATCATACCACTCACACTCAAATCCGTAACATAATCCATTTGTACTTGTGATGGATTCAACGATTCACTGCATACATTGTCATGTTTCACTGCTTCATTATTTATGGAGCGTACAATCATTCGATTTCCAGAATTGTGAATTGAATCATAGTTGTCATCATGATTACAAAGTGACATATCCGATAAAATCATTTGTCAAGAGACGAAGTAAGATGATATTGAATTTGATTCAATTTTGCTTTTTTCTGCATTAATCAACATAGTGAAATTCTATCTTCCATAGATGAAGGTTGCGATTGCTCCCAAGTATATTGCATATGACATCAATTGTGAGTGTATTCCGAAATGTCAAGTACATGGTGACATATCGCCGACTAATCTTTCACTAATCTCCAACCTGCGAGAAGAAAAGGTTGGAGCCACAAAAACTGTATAAAGTGAGTGGCACATGACCATGGTTCAGCAAACGAACTACCCTCTGAAATCCTGCTCCATCCCCACTCCATTAACGCTTCTCCCTCTCACTTTTATCCCTTCTACGCGTTTTTCGAGTGATCGTATGATATCACGGGGTATTCAATGGCCGACTCAGAAAAGGACCTGAGGAGGAGTAATACTTGGGTCGCGAATTCATTGAGCTAACCGGAATGAAAATTAATCGAAAATTCATTCGATTTTGAAGGTAGAACTGAGTTTGTACCGAATCACCGATCGCCAAAAATTATCAGGATTGTTTGGAAAAGTTGACACTAAATTCATATATGCTACGCATCATTCTTCATGATTTCTATGATAGTTTTATTGATTCCGAACTTGGCTGGACAGAAATATTGAGAAATCGTGTTGGTTCAGATAATTTCATCGATACGATATTCATATTTATACTACCATGATGTATGCGAATGATGAGAAATATGTCTTCTTGGAGAAATGCCAAGTACAACACCAATTCATTACGATTTGGCGATGTTGATTTTCAAATGCCCCCCAAGACAATTCAATGGTACTACGCATTGCAACCTGTATAGAGCGAAAAGATTCAATCATAACGAGCGAAATACTAGCATGATTGGCAATTGTAATTTCACACATGTAATAAAGCGACTTGTACCCTCTGTAACAGGGCGAATGCACACAGGAACGTTACGAATGTCAGAAATTTATATGTCCAGCACCATATCTAAACATTATAGATAAATAAAGTGTTCAATCGCGTTGATGTGCGGAATTTATATGAGGGGAGGAAAGAGATTGAAGACGCACAACAATTTTCATCGTTTTTCATTTCAGAAATTGTTGATGAAACTTTCCAACAATGTGTTCCCAAAATTTGAAATAAAAATTCCAATAAGTTCTTACTTTATAAACAATTAAGTGAGCATCCCCCTATAGTACCGGGCTAGATCTTTGGCATATACCGCTACACTTCATAATATATATACTTCTATCGCTCCAATACTAAATTTGAAATGAAGAATATGAACAGAAAAAAATATTGCAATATGGTGCTGGGATGGCGGACTGCCCGGTAAGTTCTCACAAGTGATTGATCGCTGCATTAAATTTACTTTGCCGATCATTTTTTTTTTTCAAACCCGTTTTTCTCAAAACGACTTTTTACGAATTTGCGTACACTCTAGCTACAACTGTTTTTAAACAATCGTTTCGAAATTTAGCAGACAGATTTTTTGTATGAATGTGCTTGATATGAATGTAAATTTAAAACCATATCGTTGTTTACAGTATTTTCTCATTCTAAGAAACGGTGTAAAAACATGGTACGAGTTATGCTTTTTTCTTGTGCAAGCCTCTCCAAGAAATGCAATTTCAATTTTTTAGGAGAAGTGAGGTTCCTATAAAAAGGACTTATATATGAAAAGTAAATCTTGAATTTCATTAATTTCAGATAAAAATTGCGGCCTCCAGAATGTACGCAAACTGCCAAGTCTGGTGGTCTCCTACGATAGTCAGCAGCTTATATCACCTTCAATTGCCGAAGAAATGCTTCAAACATTCCACAACATTTACTTCAATATATGTGTAATTTGTTAGCTTGAGTTAGTTGTCATACTACAATATTGTCAAGTATAATAGTTTTAGAGCATGCGAGCAGTAAGAGTCAATATACTTGTAACAAAATCTATCATAATTTTAGTCTGAGACTGTATTCCCACAGACGTTACACATACAATACTCCTATTTACGGAAATAAAGATTATTTGTTTACATTTAATTGTTTATTATTATATACAATTTTAATTGTTTAATTGTTAAATACAATTAATTGTTATTGTGAGTTGCGATCTAGCAACGTCGTTATTTCCCCAACAGCCCGTGATTTGTATACTATATCTTTATACAGTTTGGATTGTTCAGTGCTCAAACACCTGTGAATTTTTTTGAATGAATAATAATAATGTCCAGTTGAAAATATTACGAAATATTTTTTTTCATTTCTTTCCGTTCAAATTTACTGCTTGACAACTACGATCTTGAGTAACGTATACTGTTGGCAAGTTTTTTCCGTTCCATACTCCGACAGGCACATTTTTTCATAAAATGTTCAACTTGCGTTGTTGTGACTAAATAATGGAATGGTATGAAATTTATGTTCTCTTTCAGAAACGGAGAACAAGTTCATGAATTTTCGATTAACTTTTCGAACGATTCTGACGATTGGTTTTTTTATCGAACTCAAAAACTACCAGAAATACTACATCAAACGTATACTCTTCATTACTCCCCATGTTAATAATCTGATCTTTAGTTAAGTTTATCCCGATTTAGAAATGGTCAATCGACTTCAAATTTCAAGAGTGATCGTATAATATTCTTAATAAGTTGTTATGTGTCTGTGTAGGGTTCAGTGAACCTTGAATAAATTAGCCCGAGTGTTACGTCTTGACGGGAGTTCCGATTGATGATTTGAATGTTACTTCTTTAATAGTTTGATTATTTAGATGATCCCTTTTGATTCAGGGAGTAAAATGGATTATTTGATTATTTGTTTATTTGATAACTTCGTTCGTCGGAATATTCCCCAATCGAGAACGCGTTATAAATAATGTTGCGTATGCAATCGCTTACGCCTGTAGTATTGAATATTATATTATCAAGTCTGTTTAAAATTTTTCTAGATTTTATATTCAGGTATAATTAGTTGTATCGTTGGGATTGGGTACTGTCTCCCTACGTTTGGTAAATCCCTGAATGACCCTATTTGAGAGGGCGATCGGAAATTATTAGGCATTCATACACCTACTTTAGAATAAATTATTTCATGGGATAATTCTTTTAGAAGATTCTGTGTAGTTTGAATTGTTTATATCAGACGGGAAAAACTAATTCGGTTCTAACATCTGCCGAATTATTTACTCAATGGATTATTTTTTCACCAAAATATCCCAATATATCCTTTTTTTCCTTTATTATATGTATTTTACATCTTAGTTCAATTGCACAGTAGTCCATTGAAATGTTACAATTTAGAGGCGTTTTTTTTACATTTCTTAGAGCACGCAATTTTTTTTTTTAGATGTTTAGGGGGGGTCATAAAAACCTT
>JAPYZH010001304.1:0-13792 GCA_030523085.1 Meteorus colon | reverse complement strand
CTCATGGGATACTCTGAATCTCTTGATTCGCTCTACTCTATTGTAGTTTGAAATTCCCCACTCACAGTGCCTACTTTTCTAGGAAAACAAATCGCCTATTGGTGACGTATTGTGTCCCCAAATGGTTTGGCGCGATTGTTTGAATGTGGCAGTCACCATATATATGAACGTGAGATCGGATTAGCAGTTGGGAAACTGAATGTTGTTAGCAGTTTTTGAGTTGATATTAATTATATAGACGTGAAATGATCAATCTAAATGAGTTGGTGATTAGACATTCGCATGCAATTTTTGACGGATCTACCAGGAACATAGGGAATTGATAAAGTTCAGTAGAAAAAAAAAACAAAAATTGTAGGAATTATCGGAATTGGACGAAGATGAATTGAGAATTGAGAGAAGAAAGAGTGGATTTATTGACAGCTCTGACGCTTGAAGATGAAAATGGAATTGATCTTCTAGTGAAACGTTCACAAGAATATAAACATAACATCTAGAGAAAATCGTTTGATTGCAAAAAAATTATGCACCTGTATATAGTAGATATCTTATTGATAAACTAATACGAGACAATCAATGCAATATTCGCGCGATTGTTCCAAAACATAAATCGGACATTCCATTAATCCATACATTATCGGTATATTCATTCGATTATTTTTATCTTTTTTTTTCAATCGATCTGCTGATGCCTCATAATAAAAACAATCCAATTCATTTCTAACTATATATATATATATATATATATATATTTGTTTATCTGTAGCGAGCTTTCGCTCCATTTTCGGCTCGCGGAATTAATTAATTTTAGAGACGTGATGTGCGATGACCAGGCGCGAGCAGGAGTGATCGTTAGTTCAAGCGTATTATCGTCCAATTCCACGCCATGGATGCGCGACTCACGATTATATCGATTCAGATAATCCTAGTGTGAGCATTTATTATTTTTTTTTTCCCATCTGGGTTTTTCTTTTTCCTTTTCTTTTGTTCTTTTATTTCCCGTGTATTTACAGAAAAACATTGTTGCCATTATCTTCCTTTCATTTCGCGAGTTCAGAGGTGAAAATTTAATAC
Source organism: Meteorus colon (assembly GCA_030523085.1). Taxonomy (NCBI): domain Eukaryota; kingdom Metazoa; phylum Arthropoda; class Insecta; order Hymenoptera; family Braconidae; genus Meteorus; species Meteorus colon. The sequence goes on along the minus strand of JAPYZH010001304.1, from coordinate 12,718 downwards.
ATTGCTTTCGAACAATTATTCAAAGAGGAAAAAAGGAACAGCATAAACATTATGAAGATTATAAGAAACATTGAGCTATAACACAATGTGGTATGGCTATGAATTGAGAAGACAAAGTGTACTGATTATATTTTTGGCAGACATTGTCGCGCCTGTGACTCTAAAACATATCGTGACGGAACAACAGATCATCTGATTTGTTCGCATGATACCGTTAACTGCTGCTGCCGTCACTTGCTTTTTTTCACTCGCGCATCGACGACGAGTACAAGAAGAAACCCGAAAGCGAATTCCATCTCTTGACCCTTCTTGTTAATTATTTTCTTCTGTGTATTTTATTTTTTTACGTTAATTGTTCTCGAGTTTCCCACACACATTTAGATAGAAAACCTAAACCTTTAGACGCTGCTAATTCAATTCAATCAATCGCGCAGGTGCTTATGATTGCATTTTATCAGATAGTTCCTAGTCGGAATTGGATAAGAAGCACTTCCATGAAGTTATGCACTGCAAGATGATTATTTGGGTGATGCACTCGATATTCAACCGTATAACTTCAATCACATCCAACGTTTTTTTTTAATATCATCATTATTGTGTATGTGAATGAAATCGTCACAAGTTTGTTAAAAAATGGGGCCGTATATTTATTTGAAATATATCATCGTCACTGCATAGAGACCGAAATCAGTAAAATTTGAATGATTCTTCGAATTAATTCTCTTAGAATAACATATTTTCATAATTGCCTGCATTTTTTTTTCCGTTCGCGATTCAAGGTGAAAATTGGATGTATAGAGTCATGTGGGGCAAATGTGAGCAGTGGGTAAGAGTCAGTGGGTAAGAGTGCGCAATTCCATGTATTTGGGGCTCAAATGAATGGGTTTGCGCACTCTTACCCACTGCGCACACTTGCCCCACATGACCCTAATGAAATCCTCCATGTCTCTGTTATTTTATTTTTCCTCTCGAACTGACACAAATTTATTTATTCCATTCTATATCACACTGGTTTTTCTCCTCGTGTGTCGTGTCACACGTAAATTAAACTTTTTTCTTTTCTCAATTCACAACACTCTTTTTATCCTTCTTCTTCTTATTCTGATTCGTTGGTTTTCTCTATGTATAGTAGTCCTGTGGAAATAAATCTAGTGAAACCGTGAAGATCGTAGTCGCTTCCACTTCTTTCATTTCATTCTATTTCTGTTTTTTTTCTCTTTTTTTTCATTTCTTTTATTCATCCGTTTTTGCGGAATATCTCTTTCTCTACTTTATCTCGTATGCGCGCGTGATTCTTTCTCATTCTGCCCAAATCGTCCAAGCGAGCGATAATAAAATAATTCTCCAGCACACACAATGGGGAGAATGTTGGGTGAGGGAGTGTAATGGTATAATTCAAAGTGGTTGAGGGTTGAAAAAATAGAGATGGTTACGGTGGCTGGAAGAGTTTGGAGAATATAGCAAAGTTTTCCGTATGCTCTTTTGCATCGTCGTGTCAGCTGAACGGAGGAAGAATAATATCGTGTAATGTAAACAGATGTTTTACTTCTTATGATGTTTTTTTTAGTGAAATACATAAATTGATAATAAATAGACACGATTATGTTCTGGAGTATATTCAACATTGATTTCCGATTGATTGGAATTGAATATTGGGATAACAATGAAAACCCAATACATATTGGAGCATTATTTCAGGCAGATGATAATTACACTCATTCTGCCCACACAGGACAAAATAATAGAATGGAACTTCATATAATTTTTCAATATCTTCCATTAAAACATCATCGAATTTCAAACTAATTGATCCAACAACTCTCAGTATTGCAACTCAAACGCTCTATTAGATTATTACAAAGCAATATCGTAAAAATTCGTGCGATTGATTTTGATTACAACCCCACAAACACTGTCCAACACATATTTTCGCTCACCAAGGTTATTTGATCTGAGTTGAATTTAATGGGATAATAACACAATATCGTCTCGCTTAGAAAGAAAAAAGAATTTTATTCTCTACTCTTCCGAGAGGTATAATTCAAAATGAATCAGTTCTTTTTCAGACCTTCTAATAACTCTTCAATCGTGAAGGAGTGTGACAAAGTAGTTACGCGGATACTTCTCGCGCGTTGGGATAGGAAAAACATTGGGGGTGACTTGAGTAGTAGAGAGAAAAAAGAAGAGTAGAAGCAGCAGCAGCAGAAGCAGCAGCAGAAGCCGCAGTAGCAGTACTGCTATGGTACTGTACATACGAGTAAGAGAGTAAGAGAGTAAGAGAGTTCGAAGAGGGTTAAAGTAGATGAGCGGCAGAGGGTTGGTTGTGCTAATGCACTTCCTTCCTGTCTGGAGTTTGTAACGACTGCACGCTAAAAAGCCTTCGCACCCTATATACTGCCAAAAAAAAAAAACGAGTGGACCACTTTTTTAAATCTATTTACCCTATTTCACAACCCTCCTCTGTACGTGATCGATTCCACCCACTTTTTCATCCATACTTTTTTGTTTATTTATTTATTCATCATTTTTTTTCCTTCTCAAATAATTTTGAGTTGTTGAAAAATATAATTTCATCATCATATTCAATTCGATAAAATAATTATCAACTTCATGCATAAATTCAAACGAAAAGCTATTCACCAAAAAAAGTTTGTTTTTTCCATCCAGTTCAGTTTTTCTTGATTATAGTAGTGTGATAACTTGTTACTATTGTGATAGAAAAAAATGCAACTATTTCTATCGTACAAATTAACTTTTGTTAATATATATATATATAATTCACAACGCATGTGAGGAAACTGATAAATTAGTCCGCAAAATGCTACTTCATTGTTTTAGAAAGACCGATAAAAACGATAATTATTATGTAGTCGAGTGAAAAATAAAAAACATTTTTCTCTCTACGAAAAATCTAATAGTGCATATGGGACTGGGCCTATACTAAAAAATGAAAAAATCTCTGCAATTCTTATGACAGTACATGATGAGCCATGAGATTTTTTTGTTCTATGTTTTTATTTGTGTACTATGTTTGTGTTGTTCCAAGTATGATTCTCGGCTGTTTCATCTCTAATACCGTATGTTTGTTTTCCCTATATTGCCGCAGAATACGCATATCTCTCCTGGATCTTTATTTACGAGGGTTAGTGTGAGATAACGTTGTGATATACATATATCTTCTAGAAGGGTTTCCAAATATACACCGCGCATGTATACACATACAAAGAGGAATCATCTCAAAATACACCGTTTAGTATGTCGTCGGCGTGTATATAAACGTTGTAGGTGGAGGATATAACGTAAGAGCGAGAAAGGAAGATATAGAAATGGGCGGAACCTGGCGTGTGTTGTTGCTTGTGACGACAGCGTTGCGTTTCGCAAAGGATTTTGAGACATATTCAATGGATATATGGTTGCACCAGATGTGTGTCTTGACTATCTCTCGTGGTGTTTGGTGGAGAGGATGGAGGGCTGAAATACACGGAGAAACATTCGTGTTCACCTCCAGGACCATCATATGCAATGCGGCACATGGATAAACTATATTGATATTTGTTACATGCTATTTATTTTTCATCTGTAGTGGTTATGTCTACCTACTCTATACGTGTGATGCACTTCAAAATAGCATGTGAATTGCGTTTGTGGATGGAAAAGGAAAAAATAAATAATAAGTAAATTGATGAGAAAAATGTACAGATGATGGAGAACGGCGTTTTATTTTTTGATTGGTTTTTTCCAAAGGGATGAGCGTATGTTAATGAACGGAACATGTGAAATACTGGAATCATTCAAATATTAGGACGTTCACATGATAATATGATTATATAATTCTGATGCAATTTTGATTGGCTGAAAATGCACATCAAACTGTTGGCATGAATTTCAACTCACGGACTCAAAGCAACAAATGGGTTTTAGTGTCAAATTACAAACTATGAATTTATCATTAATCAGTTTTTGTGATGATGTTGCTCTTCAATAACAGATATGAATCGGTTTATTATTACACCATTTAGTACCGAGAAATTACAGAACATCCTTTCACATGATTAAAAAGAATTTGAATTGGAATCGTTCGATTGGGTGGTTGTTGAACACTGCAAAAATTAGATAAATCTCGGGTCCACATTCATTTTTTGGGATTCTTTCGCAGTGGACATTTTCCACTGATAATGTTTCGAAAATGCAGCTGGCATGGCGTTTATGACCATTTTTTATAGACCGAATGTCCATCAGTTCATGTTGAAAGTATTGTTTTGTTTTTTCATTTTATATTGTTAGATTGATACAATTTTCTGAATTCATTCTCTTACTCTGCATATGCATGTAAGGGGATACTTTGAAACTGTTCAGTCGCTTACTTTCGATGTGTTTGCAAACGAATATATGAAGTTGAGACAAGAATCATTGATGGGATTAAATTTTAATAGACTTTTTTATGATAAATTATTCATTGAAACTCAATAACCATTGTTTCATCATTGAGTAATTGAAATTACGGTAAATTAAAAGCGATCAGAACCTTGAATAATATGTAAAACCTGTTTATTCAACAGTTCCATATTTCATGCAGAAAGTCTGCTCTACAATTCTATTCACAGTCGTATCTATGTCACCGAAAGCAAAATAAACCCATAATATATTAATATTAATTTAGAATTTGATAAATTTCTCAGAGAGATTGGTCGTTGCTGTCATTTCTTATCTACAAAAGCCACCTTACAGAGCGCCTGCATAAATGCATTCTAACCGTCTGTCGTGTTCAGATGCAGACGTTGTCCGACACTCAACGCTCAACGAACTACAATGCGTCTGTATAGACGAAGAAGATGGCAGCAGAGGGAATGGAGTATTGGAGAATGTTGAATGAGGATATACCAAACCACCGCTGCCAGTCGACGAGGATATAGTATAGAGGGAAGCGAAGAATATAAATGAGACTCGAGGGTTGGAACAAAAAAAAAGCAAAATAATACTCAAGTGCGCGGAAGAGAGAGAACAAAAATGAGTCAGGGATGAAAATGGGCGATGCATCCTGTGGGGAAACGGATGAAAAGGAGAAAAAAAAAATACCGAGACGAGAGTGGGAAAAAAAATAAAACCACGCAGTGGCATTGTTTAATAAACATAATTTGCGCTATCGTCCTGGTGCAACCCCGTAAATTGCAGCTGGACCTCATGAGAGAGAAAGAGCGGCAGAGCAAAAGATAGAGAAAGAGAGTATAGAGGATGATTTGAAGGGATGGTTGTGGCGGTTGAAGGTGGAGAAATGGAAAACAGCGGAAAACTATATCTATATATACGAAGCACGAGTTTTCCCCATTTGAATATTTTTAATATGCAGCGCACGAGGTCAACTAACTAACCCTATACACTACACAGGATCTTCCTTCTTCCCCTCGCTGCTCACGAGTCCTTATAGTTGTTCATTATAGTTGTACCTTCCCCTCTACCGGCTCTCAGCTTCCTCACTCTACGAGTAGTAGTTTCAGTCCGTTCCGCATGTGATTCTTACTCTACCCGTCATCGGTAATTAACTTTGTCAGTTTATTGCTTTATTTTTTTGACATATTTTAGCACAATTATTCCCCTTCATATTCATATAATATGTCAGATAACAAACAAATTGAGAAGCACAACCGATCGTTCATTCTGCAGATATTGGATCATATTATTAGTATATAGAATTATTACTCCTGCGAAATTTTGTGCGTTCATCGAATCCGCTAAAATCAAATAAAATATTGGAGTAATGGAAAATTGATCATATAATTAGACAGGACAATGTTAGATAAAAAATTTCATTACGCCAAAACTAGGCAACGGAATATGTCGACATAGACATACTTGGATGACTTTATCATGTAGATTCATAAGAATTATGTACGTAAGGGTGGTTTCGTAGAGATAGAGAGATGGCAAAAGTGGGGAGAGTGGTATGAAGAAAAGAGAAGTGTACATGTATACATATATATTTTTTTGCCGTCCGGCTGAGGGCGCATGGGAATTCATTATGGTATGAATAATGCGTCTACGATGCCAAGGCCGCCTACGAGAGCAGAGAGCGACAGGGGGAGGGGGGGGGGGGCGGGCGGCGGGGGGGGGGGGGGGGGGGGGGGGGGGGGGAGATACGCCGTGGAACGTTCAACGTTATATAGTTCGCGGCTGTGTCATCCAGGCTATGAGAAGACGGAAGAAAGTCGGTCGCATGAAGTCAAAGAAGTTGTGGCATAATGTATTCTGTTATTATTCTTTTCACTTCACAATTTGATTTTCTACAAATTTTTTTTCCCCCATTCGTGTATTCAAATTCGGATATATTATTGACGACTCATCAATAATAAGACAACTCGACAGCGTGGATTATATTGACTTTTTGAGATGCTCGATAAAATGTCCTAGCTCTATTTTCAAATATTAAAAAGGGTTTTGATCTCATGAAATGGCGATAAAATTTTGAGAGGTCTTGAAGTCACATTTACTAATAAATAAATAAAGATGAATGAAGGAGAAAAAAAAAGAATGAAAGCCGATTGAAAATTTCATCTTTCAAAATTTGTCATATATCTCTGTTATTATCTGCAATGGGCGGAATAATTTGGCCGTAGAAAGAACAAAAATAAGAGGATACATTCGCGATTGTTTTGGTATTTATATTGTTAACGTTTCAATGGTGTCTCTTTTTTGCGTCCTCATAACACAACACCATAAAAAATGTTCTTTAAGCCTCTTTGAATCATTTTGATAGTATCGTTCTGTCGATGAACAATCTTTCCCACACTCGATCAATGCTCATCTGGTTGAACAAGGCATAGACAAAAACCAGAATCTCAATCCGTAGCTTTTCTTCCACTTTTAATTACAGAAGTTGAACTTTTCAACTTTTGTTTTTCAATTTTTCGGTAAAGTTGTCACCAAATTCAAACGCATTTGAAGATATCGCATTTGGTTGAGTTAACGTGGAATTTCGATACATTTCACGTATGTTAACAATGGACTAAACAATTATAGGTGACTATATCAGTTATGAGATTAATCATTCAAACGAGGAATGTTCTTTTGTAATATATTGATTGCATTTGAATCGAAGTGATCATATAAACACTCGAAATATTTTGAATTTTTATGTCAAACTCATAGTAAATAAGATGTGATCGAGCACCGTCGTGACAGCACAACTATAACTACACATCCGCCCATGTATCTGTTCATCTCTGTATCTATATCAATGTAGGACGAATGATGCACACAAGGATTGGAGACATATTTGTATATTTTTGATTGTGCAGTGCAAATGGAAGTTCAGATCGGTATAGAAGTATATAATGTTGACAAGCTTGTGTTGAAGATAGTTAGAGCAGGCAGGCCACTGGAGCATATAATTGTCATTCTACGTTTTCGCCTATTTTTCTTTCCCCGTGGAATCATCCGATATTTCATATGTCTTCACTGATTACAGTTGATGCATTTTATTGATATGGATTTCATTCTTCCTTGATTGACAACAAATTATCATATGAAATGACTTGTTAACGCGCAACTCCCACAGGAGTGAAGGGCCATTTTGCTCGGCTCATACATATATCTACACCCAATACCGCTCTATGCTCCCTTTATGCTGAAAAGAAGATGGAAGAAATGAAATGAAAGAGAAGAGTACACAACAGCTATGTTTCTCGTTCTGCTACTATACATATATATATATATGTATATACCTTCCTTTCAACATCGAGTATGTAAATCGAATCGAGCCTCCACACAGCCTTCCGGCTCCCATCCATTTTACATTTTTTTCTTTTTTATTTATTCATTTTATTTTCTTACTTAACCCTATCTCCGTTTTCTCGTTGCATCACTACGTGTCTTTTTCTTCACTCCTCTCCGAATTCAAACTTCAAATATTTATTTATTTCTATTTCATTTGACTGTTGCCTTTTCTACGTCGACCTCATTCAACCATGACGTGAAAATAAAAATAAAGAAACGAGAGAAGGAAAAGGATCAAATGTTAACGGTTCGCAGACCAATGCATCCTCTATCACAAGACAAGACAAGACAAGCATGTACTGAAAAAGTTGAGAGACTGGTGAAAAAGAAGACACAGAAAAAGATTCGGTCCGGAATGTAAAGGTGAATTTTGATACGATTAAACTGGCAAATTGACATTTGGTAAAATATTCTAATAGATATAAACTATAAAATATCTTTGTATGAGCAATTGAATCTAATTATTGTGATCGATAAATGAATTCGAATTCTTATTCAATATGAATGATTATTTATTATGAATTCAACAGAAATAATGTTATTGATTGAAATCCAAAATTACATTTGCAAAAATGAACATGTTTTTGTAATGGAGGATATTTATTCATTATATAAAAATAATTTTGGACTGTGGAAGCAAAAGTTTTGTGTTAATATAATCAATGATTGTTTTCATATGTTTATCGGAAAATTCATGTGTCAGGATTTCAGCATGGCAATCGATATGTTATTTCAATCAATATTGGAGTAAATAGTATTTTGTTCATCAATGCGTCGGCGATGAGCAAGTTTTGGACAATAAAGAACACTTTGATTTTAATTCGTGAATGTTCCTAGTAAAGATTTACGAGACGCGTGAATTGTGTGCAATTTGTTGAATGACATGTAATAATGGTGACGGCAAGAATGAGTGTCAACAATGTAGAAAGAGATGTAGAAGAAGACGAGTAAGACGATCCATCGAAATAAATACCGATGAAGGAACTTTAGAAAGTCGGTGAGCGAACTTGGTCAAGGTTGACAAGTTGCATCGTCGTTGTGTTATGAATACGCATGTAACGTACACATATGAATACATCAGGTCTATACATCCAGTAAGAGGATTGTAAGAATGATTTTTGTCACGGATAGTAGAGCGAATTCGATGAAACATTTATAACTTATGGTTGATTGATTTTTATGGTATGAAGACAAATGAAGTTTAGGAAGTCGAATTCCAATATTGAAAATTTTCATGCGACTGTATTCCAAATTTCTATAGGCTGGTTTTATCGACAGCGAATCAATGATTGTTGATATAAAGTATTGGATGTAGATTGTTTGAAGCCTTTCATTTGTCATTTATCTATTTCTTTATCTGTCGTGTTTCTTTATCCTGCTATATTCTAAGCATTTATTTCTTCTGTTACCATTTCGATAAAATCGTATGGTGATATAAATGGATTTCGGAAAAGTTAATTTTAACTTTGGCAACGCGGCTATTTCCTCCTGGAACGCATCATAAATTTCGTATCAGTGAAAAATATGGAATGCCGAATTGATTGAAAACAACACAACGGATAGATCAATATTCTCATAGCAGTTTTCGAAACGCGCCGACACTTGAATCGCCTTGACGAACTTGTTTCGACTGATTGTAAAAACGTGCGAGAAAAACTGACAGGAAAAAATGGTCGATGAGAAAAGATGAACTCATACTTGCAAAACAAAACAAAAAAGAAACGACATGACACTAAGGAATGAAGAAGAAAATAAAATAAACAGTGGAACGTTCTATTTTACTCCTTGAGACACGATCAGACAACGGAAGATTGAGGATACGAAAGAGAGGAACAAATTTGCAATGGAAATCGATAGTTTGCCTGTGTCTTTTGTAAATTTCTTGCGATCGCTCGTTGAACTCTCCGAAGCCTTTATTCTTACCACCCTATCGACTGCCAACAACCCTCCTCTTGCCGCTTCAATGCACATAGAGTCCGAAAAAGGAGGTTGTGTCTTCCTTCCTTGATGCTTTATACTACTCCAGACTCGATCCATAACGCTTCTTACTCTCTGAGCCCTGATGAGGCAAGAGTACTCTGCTTCGCCTCCGGGTTATCTATCAAACGAACACGATTCGACTCTGGCCTCACTTTCCATGTTGCACATCGAAAACTTCCCGATGGAAAACTCTTTACGATCGAGAAAAATCGAAAAAAAAAAAGCAAATGAGAATAAAAAAACATATAATAAAACTAATCAAACGTGAAAAGAAATTCTATATATACATATCAGGAAAATACATACATTGCATATACGAAAATGCATTTATAATCTCATTACTTACTTTTGAACGTTTTCTTCTTTTTTTTTTCCGTTTTTATGAAAAAGTGAAAGTTGAATAATAAGTAGAGTATTTGTAACAAAGAATTACAATAAGCAGAAAGGAAGATACAGAGTGGTGAAATTGAAAGATATAGAAAAAACCCTTGCAAATAGCTAGACAAAAAAGGCATCGAGCACATGGAGCGCCGGCTGTATGCAGTGTGCGATTTCAAAAGAGAATTTATATGTGATTGGAGAGTATAGAAATGAAAATAAAGCATGCAATGATTTAGTCCAAGCAAGGCAATAGTGATAGGGTCGAGCCATTACCAAAAAAAGAGGGTAGATAGAAACGGTCATATACTAATCCATAGAAATTCAACTGCGCCAAAATACATTCGCTATTACTCCGGGAATCGCGTTCCCCCGCTGATAACATTTGTTTCCATACATTTCATAGATCAATCAGTTCTGCACAACGTTAATCAGAGCATTTCCATATAAAGAAATAAAGAAAAACGATACATAAATGTTCATATGATGATTTCTTTGATGATAAAGTATTTGCTGTATTGAAGAAATAGACTGCATTCAAATTTTCATAAGGATTTATCCTCATTGTATTCATACGTGTCTTTTATTCATGTAAAATTGCCCGATAGTTTCGAGATTGATCTTTTGATGTGGAACTGCCCAGTATGACTGCGCAGAATAATAATACTTTTGACAAAAAAAAAAGATGTTTATGCAAAAAATAATGATACAGTTGATGCAAATACAGTTCAATTGCCATTAAAATCCTGTCTGAGTCGCAACAGTATATTTATAAATAGTCATCGAAATGCTGTTTAAAATTCATATTGCGTGTTCTTGGCACAATGTTGTACGTATAAATGTTTCAATAATTTCAATGAATGTGCATCGAATATGCTTATTTATGATGGCCACCAACCTTGATTCATCATCTTTCATGGATATGTGAAAAAAAAGAAAAAATACTCTTTATTCCACAATCTTCATCTCGATATCATGTGTGACAATATGTTCTACCAATTGAATGATAGCATTGAAGGATAACTTGATGCCATTGGTGGTTCTTCCTCGAGCTATTGCAGAAAGTTAGACAAATCAGATTTGTAATGTGAATATCATTTTTTTCTTCCTCTGTAACGTTCATTCATCAATTCAACAATTAATTCAAACACATACACTATTTCAATCCGATATGTATTCCAATATGAGTGAACATTGACGTATCTAATCTCAAGCAAAGATACAATCAGTAACTATTAAGACGCTCGAAATATTTCTTGGAAATACAGTTTACGTACTCGAATTATATTGAGGAGATGAATGTCAAAACGGATGAATTGCACTTTCTACAATTAAATCAGACAGGAATAACTGTTTTGGAAGGCAACGTATATTATAAATTTCTCCAAAAGTTATTTAGTCCATAGTAATCAACTGAATTTTTCTCTCATAAACTTTAATTTCAAATACATCTCCCGCTTCACTTCAATCTTTGTGCGTGTATTTCGATTGATTTATGAAGTGAAATGAATGAATAAATAAAAATGAAATATAATTCACAGTGAAAAACGCATTTTTTTTACCTTTTTTTTCGCACGTGAGAGCACATGAAAAATGTAGGTCACAGAGTTACGACGCGTCCCCCATACTCATTTGTCTTCGCCCTTGCCCATCGAGCTTGACGGCTCCCACGAGGTGGACACATTTGCGACGCCCCTCAACCATGACTCACATCCTACTCTCTTCCGAATTTATTCTTCTCGTGCGGATTTTCATCTATATATCTGTGTATATGTATAAGCATACGACATATAGGTGAATAACCCAATTCATTTACAACCTTAGTACTTCCGACTCACGTTTTATCCGCGCATCATCCAACAGTACTTCATAGACACGGATATGCATATGGACGTTGGGTATTTACAGAGACTTACGTACATGCATATAACACCCTACCAATTAGGCTTTCTAGTAACGCACCTGCGCCTTCACCTGTGACCTTCAGTATCGCGTGTAGGTACCACAAGAGCTCGTAAATGACACAAGTGTTGTAGTGAATGAAAACAACTATATGTATCTTTGTGTATTCATTCATATTTGTTGTATTGATACCGTTGTTAATTATTTCATGATAATGAGTAAGTGATGAAAGAAAGGAAATTTCCTAGTACACATTATTATTTATTTCAATCTAGTACATTGAAATGTTACAATTTGAGGGCCGAGTATTGCATTTGTTAGAGGACGCAATTTTATTTTTGGGACGTGTTAGGGGAGTCAATAGAAGCTTAACCCCAAGTTTGTGGGGTTGCCGCCCTTGTCCCCCGGCCGCCATCTTGGAAAAAGGGGTGAAAACTCTTTTTCGCGGTATCTCAGAAACTATGCGTCCTACAGAAAATTCGCGAACACATAATTTGTAGCAAATCGCTTTGCCTACAAATATGTTCATTTAATTTTTTGCCCTTAATTCAAAATTGAAGAAGTTATAAGCAAAAAAGTGAGAAAATTTCAATAAAAATTTTCTATTTTGCTCTATAACTTTTTTTTTATGCATTTTACAAAAAAATTACTTCAGACCAATCTTGTAGATTGTCTTTTGAGAAAAATT
>JAPYZH010001302.1:0-10703 GCA_030523085.1 Meteorus colon | reverse complement strand
AAAGGACCTAACACAAATTTTACTGGACCTATCCTGATCTTACGAAGACCTATCGATTAAGGTCATCCTGACTTCGCAAATCCTCAGATGGGGTGCTAAGTTTGCATAGGTGCACTGTACATACATGGTTAAATAACTATCTGTTTTATCAGCTGTTAAATTTTTGCATTTTATATTAATTCTTCACCAAGAGTGCGCTAGTGCGCTCGACTTACAGAGAAGATAACACAACTCGCGGGAAAATTCAAAATCGAGTTTACAATAAAACCATTTGAAAATTAAAAATAAAAAAGAGGATTTTTGGTGGAGAGCTGATATTTTCATGACCCTCTAGTTTGAATAAAATACGTATAACATGAGCGCTTAAGGCATGCACATTTGGTTTTACCAAACTTTCTCGACTTTGATTAAATATATTATTATATAATTTCCATATATTTTTATATGTGTTTTTTTCATATATCTTTTTTCCATGCGGGTATGGCGATATACTACGCTCGTAACATTGTTATCCATTCTAAGTTTCGCAGGAATCGAAAAATTGTTGGCACTATATTAAGTATGATTGGAGGCAAAGTATTCGTTTCACCTATTCATCACATTGAGTTACAGTCAACTCTCTCTGTATGCGGGCACTCCTAAGATACCCCCGCCCTGATGTGAGCGTTGGATCGTTTCCTCACCATTTTATAGCAATTAAATTTCATTACATTCTGGTCAACTGCCCACGAAAGTTGTATCAATTCAGATGGGAAATTTTTTTTCTAGTTGATAAGAAAATATTTGTGAATGAAGAGTACAGAGGTAAGAAGAAGAGAGTTTACAGATCATTTAAATATGAAAAATTGAACGCCTCAGATGGAAAGGGTAAACTTCCTTCAGATTGAAGAGAAGATGTAGAGCGTTCACTACAATCTTCGGAAGATTGATGAGGAGAAGTATAACATTCATGAAGATCTTCAAAACGCTCTCCATCATGAATATTTTGTAATTGATTCAAAATATCATGATTAGAAATTTTCCCCATGCCTGAAAGTTACTTTTGTGCAATGAAGTAAAACAGTCGAGGCATGCTAATAATTTATTTGGCAACGTATGAGTATGGGCATATGAATATACGATATTTACCAGATTCGAAACAATAGAGTTGTTACGTCTCGACGGGAGTTTCAATTGTTGATGAAATGTTGCTTTGTTTATTGAATATTTAGATGATCCCCCGATTCTGAACGAGGAGTTCGATTGATTGATTATTTGGTTGGTTGATTGTCTCGTCGATGTTTAATGATTGTCGTTGCTTCTTGTATTGGAATATTTCCTAATCAAAAACGTAGTAGAAGTAATCCAATTTAGATGAAGGTTATTTATTCATTTCGATAGTGTAATTGTGTATGAGTTGGAAATTAAGGTGGAGGGATGGCCAGTAGGTAACAACGTTAATTATAATTATGCAGTTCCCTCATGCATCGTATAAGAGATAATCTGATTTAGATTAGGTTCCGAAAATGGTAGATGATTGTGTACTATGCCACTGCTGTGCGCAGGTGGAGGATGTGAATGCTGGTTGAATTTTCTTTGTGTTATTGATGTTGATCTTCGAGTTCACTCAATTTATTGGTTATTCATTTGCTCTTAGATAAATGAAACACTCTGATACTAGTCGAAAGATTTGACTTTGAACTAAGAGTTTCTTGACAATTTTTGTATTGATTTGATCGAGTCATTTGTAGAACTGACTGCGTTTCATCAACGGTGAAGATTTGATTTTCAGTGAAAAATGACAATAAAATTGATATGTCGCATGTTGATATCGAACTGAGCTGAATGTTCGGTGGGGATGAACTGTTCGACATCGTTGTTTGCATCGAACTGCGCTGATAGGAGAGGGCTTCATATGAATTTAATTGGTGTGAAAATCCGGCGTTTAGATGGTTTATATTTCTTTTCTTAGTAGTGTTCCCACGTACGTAATCTGCTGAAGCTGTCAATTCAAATAAACTTATTCAGTACTTGGTTATCTAAGGTTCAGTGCTTGATAGATATAGTTTCTTAACGGATAAGAACAAGTGCTTAATGGATATGGAGATAGATACAACAATTTGCTGCCTCAGTAACGGACTTGGTGAGTGTTTGCTCGGCCGGATGTAGAGAGTCTTACATAGTATGAAATATTTATTACATTGAACGCTTGAATCAGAATTCATAAGACTTATATTTGAATATATTTATGGAGTGTACAAATCTATGATTACTGTAACGGGCTTATTTGTATGTTGGTTCTAATTGTTTATGCCAAGGCTAATTGCCAAATGGCAAATTTTCAAATACGTATGAAAGATAAGAATGTAATATACACTAGTAAAGAAAATTAAGCGAGCAAACAAAAAATCTAAATTTTTAGCGATTTTTCAGATGGCTGTATCTCTGACAAAAAGGGTCATATCAAAGATATAAAAAAAGCAATTTGAAGCTTGCAGTCTCTAGTTTCATAATTTTAAAAACGAAAAAAATTTTCCAAGCAGTAGTTACGAGCAATTCTAATAATTATCGTGAAGAAAAAATTTTCGAACATTTTTTCGATGTGTTGACTTGGAAAAAATTATTCCAACTTCACCTTGGTAAAGATAGGATAGGTTGTTTATCCAGCCTCAATTTTGTTTTTTCGTAAGCCTTAAGGCGTCTTCTCACTTTAAGGCGCCTCGAAAATAGGCTATTCTCGCGATTTTTTCTCGAGGATCTTCACTAAAAATTATGGGATAAAATGGATCCTATGTAATAAACACATCTTTCAAGTACATGAAAAAACATTTTTTTGAACAATTATTATAATAAAACAGTAGCATCGTGTAGAAAATGTTATATTCGTGCCTTGTTGATGGTATCTCTGAGACGGCCATCTGAAACGAAAAGATAAAACAGTTTTAGATTCAGTATCTCAGTGGCTATAGCGCATATCATCAGATTTGTTAAATTTTGATTGTAAGTATTTTTTTTTTACAAAAAACTGCAAGAAAAACGCGTTTTTTTTTTTTACTTTTTCGAAAAATGTGCGCCATTTTGTTATTTTCGTCAATATCAAAAATCTGATGATATGCAATATAGCCACTGACATACTAAATCTAAAACTGTTTTATTTTTTTGTTTCGGATGACCCGTCTCGGAGATCCCATCAACAAGGCACGAATATAACATTTCTACACGATGCTACTGTTTTATTGTAAAATTGTTCAAAAAAATAAAAAAAACATTTTCTCATGTACTTGAAAGATGTGTTTATTACATAGGATCCATTTTATCCCATAATTTTGAGCGAAAATCCTCGAAAAAAAATGGCGAAAATAGCCTATTTTCGAGGCGCCTAAAGTGAGAAGACGTCTTAAGGGGGGGTAGGGTTTTAAAGGCGGAAAAGAAGCACATTTTTGTGATTTTTTTACGGCGAAATGAGTGATATAATTTCATTAAATTTAATTAGATATCATTGTACAACATTTGAAGTATGTTAGGAAAAATTTTCGAAGAAAAATATTGATAAATAAGCCGGTGGCGTTGACTTTTCAGAGGCGCCGCGAAAAAAAGTTGTTTCGCGGTGAACCTCATAACTCATTACCAGATCATCTGAAACAAAAAAATTGAGATGCATTTCAAAGTTGATATATTTCTCGTGGTAATCACGAAGAGTTTTTTTGTTTTTTTCGTTTTTTTCTATTTCTTACAGCACTTGGAAGTGACAAACGCGATTTTAGCTCCAAAATCGCGGTAAATTTGTTATTAAAAAATTGAAAACATTGGAAAAAAAAAAAAACTCTTCGTGATTACCTCAAGAAATACATCACCTTTAGAATGCATATCAATTTTTTTGTTTCAGATGATCCGGCAACAAGTTATGAAGTTCACCGCTTTTGTTTTCAAGGCGCTTCTGGAAATTCAATGTCACCAGCTCATTTATCAATATTTTTCATTGAAAATTTTTTCTGACATACTTCAAAAGTTGTACAACCATATGTAATTAAATTTGATATAATTATATTACTCATGTCACCGCAAAAAAATCACAAAACTTCTTCCCCCCCCCCCCCCCCCCCCCCCCCCCCCCCCCCCCCTTAATACGATCATTTCTCACTGAGCTATCAGACTTTGAATGAAAATGGACCATTCTCTCTATGTTCATCGATATCTCAGCAACCAATGGTCGCACGAAAAATGGAAGGTGGGTGTCAGAAACTCGAATAAAATCTCTGTATTGTTCAGCCACGATTTTTCGGAAAAAAATTTTTTTCTGTTCTCAACATGACATTCAAAAATCGTGGAAAAAATGACTTCTGAACGTTTTTTAGAAAATCAAGCGCCAAATCTAGAATATCAGGAAAATAAATAATGTTAAGTGTGCCTTTCACGGGTTAATAGACCCCCAAAAGCCCTACAAAGTTTCAATTTGATCCATCCACAAAAAAAAGGCCGTTTTTCCGTTTCTTCCGATTGAATTTTTGGAAAAATTAAAGGATCACGTTTTTTTACTTTTCAAAGCTCAGAACGCTCAGAACGCTCAGAAACCGTCTCCGTGAAACCAGGTTACTAGCGCGACGTCCTAATCGTGTGCATCCGCGTTAACAACGTGACATCCCGACTCCGTTTAGATTATACCAATTTAATTGCCATTTTACATCTGAACTCGAAGAGTTGTTTTCGAGACCACCTTTCAATGATAAAAATTTCATATGTGTATGGGTCATCGTACAAAAATCGATAAACTTCATATTACTGCAAATAATTGACAGATAAAACGAGCTCGCCGAAAGTGGGCGAAGTTCGATCGAAATTATACGAAGCGTCTCGTTCGAAGACGATTGATTACTTGTAATACTGTTAAGTATGCTTAAACTTCTCAACGTTTAGATTTTTTTAATTTAGAAAACTTTTCCCGCGCGTCGGGCTAGCGGTATCACAGTTTTATGAAGATGAAGAGGGTCTTTTTTTTTTTACTTCCCGATGATAAGTTATTGTGTGTGCATGTGTGTGTGTGAGTGTGTGTGAGTGTCGGGGGGGGGGGGCGTTCTTATTCTTATTCTTATTTTTTTGTTTATTCTTGTGTTTTTATTCTTTTCATTCTATTTCTAATTCACTTATTCACACATATATAAACAAGAGAATAAATAGTATTCTTATTAAACGTATCTGAAAATGGAATTTGGACGGGAAAATGGAAATTTCTGCGGGACTCAACGAGCGAAGACAGCAAGTACCTTCGGGAAGTTATTAACCCGTCAGCACTCTTGTTATGAGCATTTTGCTCACGCTCAATTTAAAACGATGATAACTTTTTTTTTTCAGATGGAAAGGGTAGACAAAATTTTTTCTACCTTCAAATAAATATATCTATTTTTATGTTATAAACTTTTCAAAAGCTTTAGTATTATGCATAATTAATAAAAAATTATTTTTCTTATCTGCTTCAGAAATTGTGAGCATTTTTCTCATCACGAGAATACAGGTGTAACAATAAAAAATTTACTGTCGGTAACAATCGTGTCAGTTCGTGTGCCTCCGTAAGCGTACAATTGTTCGGTCACTCCCGGTATATTTCGTTATTTTAAAACTTATCTTTTCTCACAAGTGCAATTACATATACGTTAATAGTATTTTCGTTTATTATTTATATAATAGTAATAGTAAATATTTGTTAATTAACTAAAATAATAAGTTGGTGTAACGCAGATGTGATTTATATGTAAGTGATTATATTTTACTATTATAAATATTATTACATGTCACATTGAAAATACTGTTTATCTGTAGATAACCTCAATAAAAATAAGTTTTAGTATTTTCAATGTATTAAAACTTATTTCTTATTATTTGACTTCAATGTAGTTAATTTAATCATAGCCTATTATTTATTTACGTAATTGCAGATCTTTATGGGTTCATCATATACTTTACGTTCATCAAAAAAAAAATTAGAGCCCACAGAGGAAGAGGAAATTGACCAAGATATTCTCGAATTTCTCCATTTTGATGAAGAGGAAGAGTCAGACACTGACCTAAATGAGAACAACAGTGATTACAATACAGACACTGAACAATCTGATACTTCTGAAGATGACTCTAGTGATAAAAATAATAATAACAATAATAATAATAACGAGTATTTACTTGGAAAAGATAAGACGACTAAATGGGAGCTAGATCCACCAAATCAACGCGTAAGGACAGCTAAAGCTAACATTGTAACTCATTTTCCAGGAGTGAAAGGTCCAGCTAAAAATGTAAACAATATTGTTGATACTTGGAAATTATTTTTTCCATTATCAACTGTGCAAGAAATCGTATCATGTACGAATATTTATTTTGAAAAATTAAGAGCTAAAGGGACAGATGCTCATAATACAAATGTGAATGAGCTACATGCTTTGATTGGGCTATTGTTTTTGATTGGCTTAAAACATGGGTCCCATTTGAATTTAAAAGAATTATGGTGTAATGATGGAACAGCACCTGATATATTTCGAGCAGTGATGAGTATGAAAAGGTTTTACTTGCTGTTATCTGCGCTTCGATTTGATGACATAAACACTCGTGAAGAACGTAAACAACTTGATAATCTAGCCCCGATACGAAAATTTAGTGACGATTTTGTTGCCAGGTGTCAAAAGTTTTATACACCAGGTGAATTCCTGACTATAGATGAAATGTTAGAAAGTTTCCGGGGTTGATGCAAATTTCGGCAGTACATAGCCAACAAACCTGCGAAGTATGGTATAAAAATATATGCTATAGTTGACGCAAGAACATTTTACACTTTGAAGATGGAAATTTATGCCGGGAAACAACCAGAAGGTCCTTTTAAATCATCAAATAGTGCTTTTGATGTTGTAAAAAGGTTGAGTGAACCAGTTTGGAATACCGGCCGTAACTTAACTATGGACAATTATTTTACGTCCGTGCCTTTGGCTAGAGATCTATTAAAAAAACCACCGAACCACAATGGTGGGAACTGTTCGTAAAAATAAGAGAGAGCTTCCTCAGCAATTACTAGTTACTAAAAACAGGGAAGTCCCTAGCAGCAAATTTGTATTTTCGGATGACTGCACTTTGGTATCACATGTACCAAAAAAAAATAAAAACGTGCTTGTATTATCAACTATGCATCACTCAAATGCAATAGATCCTGAATCTGGCTCTAAAAAAAAACCAGAAATCATAACATTTTATAATTCAACAAAAGGAGGAGTTGATACAGTAGATGAATTAAAAGGCAATTATTCAACTGCTCGAGAGACCGCTCGTTGGCCAATGGTCATATTTTATGCTTTTTTAAATATTTCTGGTATAAATGCGCAAATAATTTACAGAAATAACGAAGCAGTTAATGGAGATAAGGTCAGTATGACTCGCCGTGAATTTTTAAAAAATCTTGGACTAGATTTAATTCAGCATCACCTGATTGATCGTCTTCA
Organism: Meteorus colon; assembly: GCA_030523085.1. Taxonomy (NCBI): domain Eukaryota; kingdom Metazoa; phylum Arthropoda; class Insecta; order Hymenoptera; family Braconidae; genus Meteorus; species Meteorus colon. Next base: position 3,249 of record JAPYZH010001302.1, on the reverse strand, counting down.
AGAGCCAAGACTAACCATGGAGCTTCGTCAAACAATTATACGAATAGCAAAACTAAAATCTGATACTGTTACTGAAGAGAACGAGACAGGTAATGGATTTTGTGCGTTTTGTCCACGCCGAAAGAATCGCAGAACCAAAAAGAAGTGTAATAATTGTTTAGCAATGATGTGTAATGAGCACACTGCATTTTACTGCATGAACTGTGAACAAAAGTTGACTTCCTCCGTTGACTAATTTTACGAAAAGTAATTTATTAAGATTATTATTATTATTAGCTGTTTATTTATAAGTATTCATATCTGTAGTTAATACTGATCTGTGATAATGATTAGTCATTAAATTTAGCTTATTACTTGATGTGATAGATTATGATAATAATCTAAATAATTTAATTTTAATAGTCATTAGAGTTTAACTAATTCGAATAAGTTTGATAAAATCTTTGGATTTAAAATCTTTTAAAAGGAAAGAAAGTCAATGTAAACATTTGAAATGGACAAATCTACTACAATAAATAATTAAAAAAACTATCAAGAATAATTTTAATTCTATAATTTTCAAGTAATTTTATATTTTCCATTAATTAAAACTATTTATTCTTTAAACAGGTAATTATATTAATTTAAAAATATTAATATAAAGTAAACAACACGTTACTTAACTATTATGTAGAGGTTATGATTCATACATTTAAAAACTAATTAAGCGCGCGAGATATTGAGCGCATGCGCATAGAGCGTGAGCAATTCTCTCATCACAAGAATAAAGATTACTAAAAAGTTGACGAGAGTGCTGACGGGTTAATGTGATATCTGTTGGAATCAAACATAAAGTGATTCTCCAATTAAGCACCACCAAAAAATATCCACTACCAGATATGGGCACCCTATACGCGAGCGAGCGAGCAAATACAACCCAACTTGTTTTTATTTTTTTTTTTGGGTGGGAAGTGATCATCTTCGAACGAGACACTTTGTATAATTCCGATCGAACTTCGCCCGCCTTCGGCAGGCTCGTTTGATCGGTCAATTATACTGCGCGTCTCGTTCTCGATGATTGAATACTTGTAGATTTTTAGCGTCTGTGATAGAGCTTTAATTGTATATTCATTCCTTTTCAATAACTGACAATTACTTATGAACTAATAATGTATGCAATTAGGTATACAAAATTTTTAACAAAAACGTGCTCAATTATTCTAGTTGAAATCGCGGTAGCAAACTTATTGTTTGATTCCAAAAGAGGTCTGTTGTAGAAACGTGCAAATGTTTCTGAATTTTCCGTCCAACCTGCTATTCTTCTTATTGTATCAATATCTATTTCCTTTCGGTAAGCAGTTGAGACAGCGGCGTGCTTGTCGCTGTATGCGTTAAACTTTTGAGTATCTACACCTGCTTTGCTCAATAAGGATTTGATCAAGTGCCTGATCGTTTGAGGACTAACAGGGGTATGAGGTTTCACTGTAGATAAAAACAAATTTTTGTTTCCTCCTCTAAATGTTTCTGTAAGCTTGAGAATATGTAGGATTATAGAAGCTACACAAACCTTTGGTCGCTTTTCGACGAAGGGAACCATGAGAATTGGTTGGTTTTTCCCTGGTTTCGACACCTATATCAAGTCAGGGATCTTTATTTAAAGCCCAGATGAAGTTTCGTTTGAATTATCTATGTTAATCAAGACGATAGTTTGGAGTCTATGAGCTGTCACAAGTATTAGGGGTGTCGCTGCGATTTCCAATGCAACTTTTAATTTTTTATTATTTATCAAATCTAGTTTCTCTATATATTCCAAAACCTGCTCCGTATTCCATGTGGTGGAATATTTAGCCGTGGTAGGTCGTTTTTCAAAAATTTCTTTGAAAAACCTGGATATGAGGGCGTCCTTGGATATATCACGTTTTGCTATCAGTGAAATCGCCGATCTTGACGAATTCGAGGGTCCGTAGCTACCTTTTTTATTGAATTTCTTCGTTAAAAATTCAATGATATTTGCACTATGAGGGTCGAATATGTTATAACCTTTTGTAGTGGCAAATGAGACCCATTTTTGAGGCATCCCTTAAGTATGCCTCCCTGACAATTTCCCTACGACTAGAGAAAGCTTGTGTGCCAGGGGATAACTTCTGTTCCTACAAGGAGAGAGCAAAAGGTCAGGTGATGGTTCTAATATTAGTGGGTTTTCGCACAGGAGAGAGGTAAATAATGGGTACCACACTTGCGTGGGCTAATTCGGAACGACCACTACTCCAGTTGCCTTGTTACTAATAATTTTTCTTAATGTTGGTAGTATAACCACGAAGGGTGGAAAAGCATAGAATTGTTCTTTTTCCCATGAAATTGTGAATGAATCGACTACCAATACCTCCGGGTCTGGGTAGCGTGAGCAAAATCTTTTACACTTCGTGTTAACTCTAGTAGTCTAGTCAACAAGTTCGAAAACGTGAAAAATCGACATAAAGGTCCTAAAAATATGAGCGATAGCTCATTCGATGCAGAATCACCTCTAGGAAAAATGTTTCGAAGGAATTTGGGACGCGTAAAAAATTGCAATAGTTATTAACAAAATAAGATGAAAAAAAAATGGAATTTCGTTTTTCGTTAATAACTCGAAAACTATTGATATTTGAGAAATTTTGAAAAAAGATTCTTAAAGAAGAGGAAATTCCCTATAAGAACGTCCCACCTCCCTGAACTCCATCTCCATTATTTATAATTTTAATTGGAGTTGGAAATAGGGCTCCGCGCGGCAGTTACGGCATGCGCGTGCCGCCGCTAAAGAGAGATCATCGCAAACAATCATTTTTTCATACCATAAAATGTGATTTTAAACATTTGGAAAAATTCTAGTATCTTCTTAACACTTGAAAGGATCGATCCCCGTAGAAAAAAAAGTTTTATCACCATTTTCCAAAACCTCATCCAATAGTTAACTAACAAATGTTTTCCTTATCTCCGTTGGCATAAATAATGGGGGGAAAGGTATAAATAATTGGCCTATAAATTTTTTACTTCGTGGAGCCCTTTTCATATGTATACTTTATGAGATCCCGCAATAAATTCTAATAAAAGTTTATTACTTTGTTAATTATGATTTTTTATAACTATTGAAAAATTATATATCTAAGAAATGTTAATAAAAATTGCTTTTTCAATAAATATTTAGCTATGCCTGTTTTTACATTGAACGATGGCAGTAATTAACATAGGTTATGAATTTCGTACGTAATTTGTTTACAAAATTGTTTTAAA
>JAPYZH010001300.1:0-10352 GCA_030523085.1 Meteorus colon | reverse complement strand
CCCCCCCCCCCCACACACACACACACACACACAGAGTCGCTAGTGCGTCCCTAGTGCGTCTATGTGGGTTCCTAGGTATTCTGCCATTTGGTCGCTAGTGCGTCGGCGTCCGTATTTTTCCGAAAAACTTTAAATTTTTACTCGGGTTATTGGACTTGTACAGAACGCATTCTGATTCGCGCGGCAATCAGCAATCAGTAGACACATCTATACAGGAAGAGTTCCACAATATGCTGGATACTGTCAAGCTTCATAGTATTCTCAATACATATCCGAGCATACCTATTTCTTTATCTTACATAACGATAATATTCCAAAAATTCAAAACATTCTGACAATTGTCTTCATCGGCTGAATTTAAATATTGCGAAAACAGAAAACATATAACCACGAGCGCAAGGTATATCATTTCTTCGGTTTAGTTCAATTTACTTTTCTTATTTCGCAGAATTTCTAATTCGCCCGAGGAAACCGCGGTTTACAGCAAAATATATATTAGAATACAAATTGATTTTTCCAGGAATGATGATTGCTTCCTATGACATTGAAGTGGTTCATCGATGGTGTTTCACTGCGACCTCATCGAATGTAAAAGTTATTCAGTGATGACAAGGCTCAAATGTGAAACATACGATCAGACGTCAACATTTGTGTGAAAATCTCGTGACTACTGCATTTGTCGCACGACTGTGTGCACTGATTATCACAACAAGTGAATGATCTATTTTCGATAAACTACGATTATTTCATTATGAGTAGGCAATCGTGTCCAAATTTCCATTTGTGATCAACATTGAAGACTTTGATTTGGATCACTGGAAGATTGTCGATTGTTCTCCTAAGAATAGCTCAAACCAGTAGCGCATAAGATATCAAGATACGCGATGAAAATCGATACCATCGATTTTCATGTGTAACGAAATCTGAATCAAATATCAATTCTTTTCATTAGGCAATGCATATGTCACCTATTTGAAATGTCATCGGACCATGGCAATTGTCTTGACCGACGTGAAATCCTATCATCAATGTGGCAATACTGATTGAAACACTAACATTGCGAAAATTACATCACAACACACTCTAATTTTCAATCAGTTATGCTCAAACAGGCGATCAAAACTTGGAATCAAGATGTCTTCTTAATCGTGCACCTAAATGTGCAATGAAGCTAGAGTATTCCATTCTTGACAAACTGTATGTATCTATGAGATGTATCGAGTGAGTCCTGAAGTTTTGTTATTCAAAAGTGACAAATAATGACTTTGATTATAGATTACCAAAATCGGCCACAATCGACTATTAATGAAACGATATGCCAGGTTCCTCGTAATGAAATGCGACCTTCCTACCCTAGTCACAGGTGATAACGCACCGTATATAAACGATGTCGACTGAGTTTTATCACATTCGTAGATTATAAGGAGTGAAGTTTGCGCCTTCAATAGGAGAATGCTGATCTCCTGTTCAAGTACTTGAAGTTTACACATTTACAATATACTCTGTGCTGTATTTATAAATATGATATGAGTCGATGTGTAAGATGTGTGAGCGGGCAAAGCATGATGTGTCACAAGTGCGTGCAGTGTTTTCCGAAGAGATGTGAAAAGTCTCAGGAGAGTACTTTTGGCTCCATCGAAAACTTGTGAGAAGCAGAAATTGCAGAGTGACAATGCCTAGTTACCATGTGCAGAATTTTCCTTCGAAATTCAGATACGAAACTTTTAATCTTCGTATTGGAACACATACCCCACCAAAAGGCGCACACTTGCAACCGCCACTCACTCAAACATTTATCCATGGAGCATTTACCAGTATACACATGTCAGCGAAGCTGGGCATACAGTATTCGGATATCTCAATCAAACTTATTACATAATTTTCGACTATTTATCGACTAACTTTAAGCTATCCCTTCCACTTTGATTGGACCAGCCCTTCTATGAAAAATTTATACTTTTCCATTCAAAACGATGGTCTAGAAATACAACACCAACAGCTATGCCATCAAAAAGTGCTTTCTCCAATAGATATTTGTTAAGGGGGGCGATACATGTGAAAAAATAATCGAATTTTTTTTTTGCATAAATGGTTAAAATAATATCTCAAAAATATGCCTGTAAATTTTCAGAATCAAATCGCATTATTTATCGATTAAAAACTCATTTTAGGCGTCTTCTCACTTCAGGCGCCTCGAGAATAGCCTATTTTCGCGATTTTTTTTCGAGGATTTTCGCTTAAAATTATGGGATAAAATGGAACCTATGTAATAAACACATCTTTCAATTTATTTTTTTGAACAATTTTATAATGAAACAGTAGCATCGTGTAGAAATGTTACATTCGTGCCTTGTTGATGGTATCTCCGAGACGGGTCATCCGAAAAAAAAAAAATAAAACAGTTTTAGATTCAGTATGTCAGTGGCTATAGCGCGTATCATCAGATTCTTGATATTGGCGGAAATAACAAAATGGAGCACGTTTTTCGGAAAAGTAAAAAAAAAACGCGGTTTTATCAATCAAAATCAAAATTTCAAAAATCTGATGATATGCGCTATAACCACTGAGATACTGAATCTAAAACTGTTTTATTTTTTTGTTTCAGATGACCCGTCTCGGAGATACCATCAACAAGGCACAAATATAACATTTCCTACACGATGCTACTGTTTTATTATAATAATTGATCAGAAAAATAAAAAAAATATTTTTTCATGTACTTGAAAGATGTGTTTATTACATAGGATCCATTTTATCCCATAATTTTTAGCAAAGATCCTCGAAAAAAATCGCGAAAATAGCCTACTTTCTGCTCCGCCTCAACTCGGCGCTTGAGCGCTATTAAGCCTCTACCAGAGCGTTCGACTCTCGCTACCTGCTTTTCAGATTTCTGACCTTGAGGTCTTTTGTATTGACGACTCGGGTAAGCAGATGTTCATTAGAACCAGTGTTGCCATTATTTCCGTTCAGTTCAGTTCAGTATACTTCTGGAATTCGTTCTGTGTGGAGTGATTTAGTCAATGAAAAAAAAAAGAAATGCAATGTTATTCTAAAACTGAAAAACGTAAATCAGCTCGTGTTGCGAAACCACCAAAAAGAAAATTCCATGGAGATCAACATTGTAATAAAGAAGTGTTTACAGCATTGGCAGAGATTTTGATATGTCGTAACTGTAAATTACCTGTGAAATTCGAAGAAAGTGGCAACAGAGGGTTAGGTTTCGAAATCATCGTACTATAGAAGTGAGGTTACAAAGTTTTTTTTTCTGTACCATTAATTAATAATGGATTTGAAGTAAATCGCAAAATTGTGTTTGTGATGCGTCTTTTGGGTGTTGCTAGAGAGGGAATCAACTTATTTTGTAATAGACGGACATTTGTAATGGTATGAGTGAAAGTTCCTACAACGCTATCATCTCGCTTGTATACACCACTACACAATCATTATTCCAAGCTTTTTGTGTAAAAGCTGTCAATGAAGAAAAAGCTGAAAACGAAAAGTGTGAGCGGCCAATCTTAGATTTGAAAGTTTCTGGGGACGGCACATGGAAGAAGCTGGGTTTCAAGTCGTTTTGTGAGGTTACAAATCTTGTTGGATATTACTGTGGCAAAGTTATTGATTTAGTCGTTAAAAACAGTAACTGTGCAGTTTGTGCTCGTTTGAAAAATAAAACTGATGCTGAAGAATACCGTGAATGCTTTGGCCACGTTCAGAAGAGGATGGGTATTTAACTCCGAAAAACTAAAACAGACAATCACCTAGGAGAAAGAGGTAAACTCACGGAAGCTTTAATTAAAAAATTGTTCTTATATTTCGGATTAGCTATTTGGAGAAACGTGAACAGCGTGAAAGATATGAAAGATGCGATTATGGCCACATACTATGATATGTACTCTACAAATGACGAACCACGACACGAGTACTGTCCATCTGGTTCCGATAGCTGGTGCAAGTAGCGTAAAGCTGAAGCTTTAGAACTCAAAAAGTTCCTAACCTATTCTTATGAAACTTAGCACACGTCTTCTCCATAGTATTAGCTTCTAGTTGTACTTCAAAAATGCCAAAATTTTCTTACCCAAAAACCATGGAACAAAAGGGGGAAAATCGGACTTTTCTACTGAGGCATGCCAATTCACGATTTTTTGATTTTTTGGTTTTTTTATTGGTTCAACTAGAAGATACATGTTTTATGAACACGCTCGAACCATAATTTTGATTTCAGATTGCTGTAACAAAAGCTAAAAATCCCGCGAGGGTCTCAAGAGAGTAGTTACTACGGCGGCCATTTTGAAAAAAAAATCTAATTCTTGTATTTGGATATATAGTTTATAAACATACTGAATTTAAAAACGATTCATTTATTCCTTCCCTTTTGAAGAAGCCTTTAAAAAACGGTCAAAATTCAGACGGTTACATGTATCGCCCCCCTTAACTGTGGAGCCGCGATGGTGCTCACGAACGTCATAACTTCACGTTCAGACCATAAGAATCAACACCGGGGCGCCGGTCCCCAAATTCATCATCAGGGCAGAGGTGATGGTATCGATACATAACATTTCATGACTATACATGTCAGAACCAATTTTTGGTCTTCATGTCGACCATATATAACAGTGACGGTACCATATCATTCTAACGTAGTACATAACGATACCGGCATTCCACTCATGCGGGTGCATATGAAGATCGCGGTAGGAATATATATAACTCCAAGCCTGTTGTATGAATAATCAATGATTACACTGATCAACAAAAAAACTTTTTTTCTGTGTAACAAGAAAAATTTTGGCTGATTCTGTTAGGAATAAGGTCAAGTAGAGTAGAATTAGTAGTCTCAAATTTTAGATCCGAACAGTTTTATTATAATATGATTTTTTTTACTTTTCTTAAATTACAAATTATTTTAACAAAAATTAAATTATTATCAATGTTATAAGATTAATATAAGTATTTTTTTATGATTTTCTTCTGTACTTTGCGTCAAGAACGTCCCTCTGTAATCCCCAGCAATAATCTGCCGGCATAGTTGGACTCTATTTTCCCTGGTATCGTTTTTCTATGGTAAAAATGTCTTGATGGAATCGTTCCCCGTGTTCATCACTAACGGCACCCAAGTTTGGGGGAAAAAAGTCTAAATGTGAATGTAAAAAATGTATTTTTAAGGACATATTGCAGCCTAATGCTTTGTCATTCTCTAAAAGTTCCTCGACAATAGTTTTATAGCCATTTAATTTGTGATTTCCAAGAAAATTTTCAGTGATTTTTATAAATGATTCCCAAGCTGGTTTCTCCAAATCGTCGAGTTGTTCTTTAAATATATCATCTTTTATCACTTGCCTGATTTGAGGACCTACAAACACACCCTCTTTAATCTTGGCGTCACTGATTTTAGGGAATTTTGGTTTTAGGTATTGGAATCCAGCGCCATTTTTATCCGTTGCTTTCACAAAGTTTTTCATCAGGCCAAGTTTTATATGGAGAGGTGGTAAAAATATATCTTTAGGCTGTACTAATGGAGCATGTTTCACATTTTTTATTCCTGGAGTAAGAAATCGTCTTTCAAGCCAATTTTTCTTAACGTAATGGTTCTTCCTATCCCTACTGTCCCATTCACAAAGAAAACAACAAAAGTTTGTATACCCAAGTTGCAATCCTAATAAAAGGGCAACAACTTTTAAATCTCCGCAAATTTTCCATTTATGTTTGTCATATTGAATCTTTTCTAAAATAAATTTCATTGTTTCATAGGATTCTTTCATGTTAGCACCATAACGTACCGGTACGAAGGGAAGATTGTTACCATTGTGTAACAAAACTACCTTTAAGCTTGTTTTTGAAGCATCAATAAATAAACGCCACTCTTCAATTTTGTATTGTATTCCCACAATATTCATAACACCACAGACATTGTTACGAAATATGAAATCATTATGTTGTGAAAAATAGCTTTTTAACTCTTCATCTCGATGCCGAAAAAAAGTTAATTTTGTGTTTGGTTGCAATAAATTCCATTCTTTTAATCGAGATCCTAAAAGTTCTCCTTGTTGTTTAGACAAGTGTAAATCACGAACTGAGTCATAAAGATCTCCTTGAGATAGTAGGTGTGGCGTTTCTTCCTTGAGACAGAGAGATGAAGAAGCAATTTGAAAATCAGGATCAGTACTTTTATTATCTGTTTCCTCCGATTCAGTTAAAAGATCAAAGCGCTGAGGTGGTTTTGGTATACGTAGTTCTTCACTGTGAGGAGTCGGTTTTTTAGCAGATGACACATCAGGATACTTAATTTATTTTTTAGTTTTAATTGTAATGCCTTTTGTATTAGTCAGACAAAAATAACAATTAGTTGAATGGTCGGTCGGTTCCATCCAAATCATCGGAATTCCGAAAGGCATAGATCGAGATCTTTGTTCCCATCTCGTAAGAAGTCCTACACATGCAACACAACAGATGTGAGAAACCCACACTTTATCTTGCTGTCCAACAGGAAAACCGAAATAACTTTCATACAATTTTTTTATTAAAGGTGTTAAATTTCTTCGTTGAGATACAAAAGTAATTTCACCACAAATGTAACAGAACTTGTCAGGATCATTTTTACACTTTCTTGACATTCTTTAAAAATCACTTCACTCAGCAAACACAAAACACAGCCACTTTTCTGAAAAATAAAACACTGAATTAAAAACAATAAGGGAAGAACAATTAATATTAAATTTTACTGATAAGTGCCGGAACACGGAAACTAGTCCTAATCAAATTAATATACATATGATTTTGTGGAGAGGTTAGGTAGAAATTTCGAAATTACTACTTACTTTTCTTGTTACAAAATTTTGTTGATCAGTGTTATTGGTAACTCCATGCCGTTTGCTTGGAAGTATATATTACTGTCAAGTTTTGTAAAATGGTTTCCGTTTTCTCTTGCACTTTTGCAGAATTTCACTAGTTATGTGTCGTGCTCAGGATACATTCTCTGAATAAAGAATAAAAACAACGAGATTCAGGTCAAAAGAGTGACCGTCATCAAATGTCAATCATGGGTACATCAACGTACCAATAGTGTGTCAAAAAGAACCTCATATTGAATTTCGTTAACCGTTAAGAAACGCACAAATGCTCACTACCATTGCGACTTAAAGGTGTCACTTCATTGCTTTTAACATGATGCAACGATGAAAATGTTTGACAGAGCGCAGTTCAGACGGAATGATAGAGGTTTTCGCTGCTACCGGCTCCCAACGAATTTTTTCGAAATGTTTTCATTTTGCAACATGACTCTAACACAATCACTAACTCTTCAAAATATCCCCATGTTACCCACCACAGATTAAGATCACTGCCATCATATGCCTATATTTCATCATCTCGGCGTAGTGATCGAAATTGGGACCGCGGTCCTCATTTCTATCATGAACGCAATAGTGATTGTACGGGTATATAATATCTCATCACAATACGTATTGCGAACAATCTCGGTCCCCGTATTGACCACTATACAATAGCGGCGGTACCGATATATGTAATTCCAACTATGTACATAACAGAATCAACACTTGATTCGCGGCCACATGAAAACCACAGTAAATATATGCATCTTTTCAAGTTCAAACAGAATTCCCAGATATTGTTTCCACAATTAATCTATTTCTGGAAAACTCGGAACGTTCATTATGTCTTGACGGCCAGTGTAATATGTTGATACTCTTGCTTCTACAATGCTGTCCAGAGTCGACAAAATATTCAAGCTGCAGTATTGATTTCATTCTGAAAACGTAATTCGCCGCCTGCTTCTCAAATGTTTCAGGATATTTTACGTCAACTAATTTTCTTACAAATTAGTATAGGAATAAGTTTGAATTATTCCGTTTTATGTGTCGGTTTTCACAGTAAAAAGAGTTGTTATTCTTCTGTGGCATTACCTACACGAAAGTGTTTGCAGCAAACCTTTCTATTTCGAAAGTACACATCTCAGAACCACAAAGAAACAAAAGAAAGATCGCGTTCAAAATCCCTCCACCTATCATAGATGGGGGATTTCGGTTATTAGTGTAAGTGTCGATATCTATGTTCGCGTAATGACTCATTTGAATTTTTGCGACAGAGTTCAGTCTTTACTTCAATGTTTACTGTGCGATCGTACGCACAAAAAGTCTGATACAATGTTCGCTCTTGTACAGTTTGACGATAAGTCGTATTGCATCTGTAAATGATATTTTGGCAGAGATGAATCAACATATCATTCGTTACAGAGGATCTCGTTTGAGGTCCACAAAAATATGATTAGAAAGGGTTGGCCCAAAAATAAAAAGGTGATGGCAATCTTTTCAATCAAACCAAACCCACAATTCCAACACATCATATTCGGTCCTATTACACACTATTCCATAAAAAATGAGGAGCCCTTTTTTTTGTATCAATGGATAAAAGGATTTGAATTCTTGTCATATGTCCCGCTTATCGATATATATATGTTTGATAATAATTTTGTATACTTGGTAATCAATATGTGAAGCATTATATATATTATTTTCAATATGTACATTCGGTCCTGATATTACCATGCCATAAACATATATACGCATATATAGACAATACAACTGAAATATAAACAATATATTAACAAACTAGATGAATATATATTACGAAATATAACTAACATATGTAGAATATAGATTTTGATTATACTACTTCGGGCTGTTTTTTGTGTATGTTCAATACATTTTGAATATATGATGAACATAGTCAAAATAAGTCTTTAACAAGTAGGGTTGTATTTGCTCGCTCGCTGCGCTTGAGTGTAATGTTATTCTTACTCGCTCGCTACGCTCGCTCACCAGTAGGATGCCTATAACTGATAGTACATATTTTTTGGTAGTGCTTAATTGGAGATAATGCTAACTTGCTATCTTCCCCCTCCTTCCCCCCTGGCCTGCCGCCGCCCGCCCCCCCCCCCCCCCCCCCCCCCCCCCCCCCCCCCCATACACACACGCGCGCGCGCACACACACACTATGTGCTGTTTCGAGAAAAATAGTTTCGAGAAAAACGCGTTTGAAAGTTGGAGCCGTCCTCGTACGTTATCCCACGTCACTGAAAGGACTATAATTTATTAATATTTCGTTCATATTTGGGTTGGATGTTCTATATACACACGTATATATTTTTTTTATATTAAAAATATCAATTTTTTTCATGGTCGTGGTGAAGAAATTGTATCGAGAATATTTTAATAAAACATCCATATCATTCCTCACTTGTAGTATAGAAATATGGCAACTGCAACGATGAGTGTTGATAAAGACAGACTGTAACCCACAAAGTAGAGCATGGTTGTTATTTCAACTCTCGATTCTATGTCAGGAAGTCGCAGCTCGTGACAATGTGAGTAGTCAGTATAGTTATCCCATGTTCCATTTGGCCAGCACCATCGACTTGCATTTTCTGTAAAAATAAGTGATTATCAACACTGAATATACATAAAGCATAAGTATAAATTTGGGAATTTTCAGAATGCTTTAATTTCCACTCCACTATTGAAATAATAATAATCATTCCCAAAAGATCTGAACATATCATATCATTGATGGTCGCTTCTATTCACCATCATTACATCGATATGACGACAGGAAATTATTCAAGTTCATTTCAATCGTGCTTACATAGATGCCATATTTCTGGAGTGATGATTCCTATTGGCTTATTATCGCCTGGGCCTATAATTCACTAGAAATTTTTGATTCCCTTCCACTCCTGCAGCTCATATTAACGGTATCAATGCATTCATTGCGTGATTCTAATGGATATCGTATCATTAAAAAGGTGATCTTGCTCGAAATTGTATGAATGGACGGCATTTTTTAATTCTGATAACCAGTAATTACACAGGGTAGTGGGCCACAAATATTTTTGAATAACCAATCATAAGTACGCGATATAACCTTACTGTCATGAATACTCTCACTTTTGGTATCAAATATATTTTGTCAGCTCTAATTTCTTGAACGTGTCACGACTGATCGAAGTTCCGTTCGTTGAATTGGACGTTGATTTATTTATTAATTGTTTATTTGATCCCCCGATTTCAGGCATAGAGTTTGCTTGGTTATTTGATTGATTGATTTATACGTTGGTTCCGTGTAGACTGTGGTTGATTCTCGATTCGGATTATTTTTCGATTGAAATATATTAAGGGGGTATTCTGGTCTAGAAATAGAAAAAAATCGATTTTTTTTTATTTCATATTTCCAAAGTTTAACTATTTAAGAATATGTCTACGAAAGGATTTTTCAAAATTCAAATTATTTTCGGAGATATAGGTATTTTGCTGAGCTGGCATCCAAACCGGTTGGGCCGC
>JAPYZH010001297.1:0-12548 GCA_030523085.1 Meteorus colon | reverse complement strand
GTTGTTGTTGTTGTTGTTGTTGTTGTTGTTGTTGTTGTTGTTGTTGTTGTTGTTGTTGTTGTTGTTGTTGTTGTTGTTGTTGTTGTTGTTGTTGTTGTTTAAATAACAGTGTAAAATGATTATAGTGTACACGGAGAGAAAAATATGTAAATTATTCCTATAATATTGATGGAATGTTTTTGTATACAATTATAGGATTGATTACTTGAATTATGGGAATGCTACCCATATTTTATAGGAAAAATTTCCATAATTATGGGAGTAGTTCCTTTAATTATAGGAACGATACCTATAATTATGGCCATAATATTATGAGAATGGTTCCCATAATATATAGGAATCATTCACATAAAATATGGGAACTATAACCATAATTATAGGAATAGTCCCTTCAATGTTATTCAAACTACTCCATTATTGTATAGGAACTTTTCAAATACATTATGGGAATGGTTCTCATAGTGAGTATAGGAACTATTTCCATAATTATCATTTTATTATAGGAAATATTCCCATAATGCATTGGGAAAGTTCCTATAATTTTCTCCCCGTGTACTAGAATACCACTGGATCCAAGTGATTGTCATAAAAAACGCAAGTGATTCATTATGTTCCATGGAATCAGAAAATTGGTAGACCAATTACGAAATTCTTGGACGTTTAAACAAAGCCATCAACTGAATACATGTGAAACTTATCTCGCCTCAAAGTTCAATTCACGACTCCGAAAGATATCGGAATTTTATGATTTGAAAGAATTAGTTCAATAATTGCAGAAAATAATCGAAAATGATGAAACGGAAGAATTTAGTTTGATAGCCATAAAATTTCTCAAATTATGATGAATTGCTTCGAAAACATGCCAACAAATCACAACAGAAAAGAGGACGAAATTGTCGGAATATAAAAGACAAAAGAATAGGTTCGATCTTGTGTAAGTTCATATGTTATGATAAATCAGATTTTGGGATGTTCTATCCATTAAGATCGAAATTAAGAACTGTCAGAATGTGATAAATAATTTTTGTACATGGCAATTAATAACATATGTAATATTCTACCATATTTCACAAAATACAATACATCCAAATTTATCGTAATACATCGAAATTCGACAAACAGTAATGTGAATGTGTACATAAAATATCCAGATATGATAATTGATGGGATAGCATAAAAAATAATTCCATACCGCAACATATTCCCTCATGTTTTTCAAGTGTATGATCACCAGAGCCTGGACTTTCGGGTGGGGATAGTTCACTTGTTTGATAATTCGTACTGTTCAAACAAATATAGAGATCGGAAATATTCGGATTTTTGCTAATTTCATGTGAACGATGAACTGAACCACGTACTGAACTGTATTCAATACGAATGACAAATTTTGGAATGGAATTTTCAAATGCACTTGATGGAAAACTGAATACCATACTAAAAATTGAATTAAAGACAAAAAAATAAAAATATATTTGATAAAAAAATTCATATGAAATATAAAATCACAATAATCTTGAAGAATTGTCCTAACATGAAGAAAATTATAAAAATTCAATATTTGCTTCATTTAGCAAGTGATTGTCTCGCTGATTCGCTGGTTGTCTTGCTAGTTGTGTTGCTCATTGTCTTGCTGGTTGTCTTGCTCATTGTCTTGCTCATTGTTTTGCTCATTATCTTGATCATCGTCTTGCTCATTGTATTGCTCATTGTCTTGCTGAATTGACTTCAATATTTTCTCACGCCGAGTTCCATTTTGGCTTTTGTGAGTCGTTTTCACAGTTTAATGTTACCGGAAAAGAGGAATTCCGTTGTGGTTATTTAGTAAAATGCAGTCGATTTGAGATGGTCGGATTAGTAGAATAAATGTTTATAACGATTCTTATTCCTATTTGAATATTTATGAAGATTCATATTCTGCCACGCAATGCATTGCATTGTCATCAATTGAATTTTAGCGCTGATCGCTGAGCGCGTGAGAGCGCGACGCAATCATATCATGGATTTAGGAAATAGTAAGGCGAGCACGCGTGTGTGTGAAGTCGTCATGAGAATAAATGCACGACAGCGCATTCATTCGAGCGCGGTTAGTTAATGAATAAAAGGAAGAATGTCTTGGCGATGAGTCGGTAATTAAGCCTTTTTTTTCTTGTGATGATGAAATGATATGTGGGATGGTAAGGTCGGTCAAGACCTAACAGTACATTCAGTTGAATAACATATTGTAAGGAAGGTACAATCATTTCTGGCTAAATCACGTGATACACAATTATATTGATACGGATTTACGGTCTTCAAAGATTTTGATGTCATTAAAGCAGTGTAGCCAGAGTGTGCGTAAATTGTATCCCCACTTTGTGACCGTTTTCAATGCTTTTCAAAGCTCTCTTATGGCAGAGAGTCATAAAGTGGGGGCACGATATGACTACACTGATTGGCTGTGCATTTAGATGAGAAATGATATATAATAAGCCGTTGGCCCGCATGAGTTCAGTGAATGAATCCACGAGTGGACTGCACAATAGTGGTTGGAGATTTTCGTTTCATACTGATAATCAAATACGCGATGGAGATCTACAGAATATTTACGTTCGTCACAGTTATGATTATCCCTTTCTGCATGCCATACACTGAAATTACCGGGGTAAGTACGTCCATTAGTTGATATCATATTTTGCTATAACTCATTATTTTTGCCGGTAGTAATCGCGTAAATTCTTGCTTCAATAGTCACCCAATTTTCCATTACGTGCGAGAATTATAATGAGAATCAATGCAATTCGCTACATTCTCATAACCGAATAGATGATTCTACTTGTTCGACATTTCAACATTCTTTCATTATGAAACAATATTGTCAGTAAGATTAAAATCGAAATTTGCATCAATCATTCGAACATATATTTTAGTATTCGTGGGTTTGATTTCCTTTCAATGAGTTTATTAACATATGTATTTTCATGCGAATCGATAATTATGATTACTTTTCAACCACTAATCTAAGGTGGTATTCGCCTGGCCATCGGAACAAGAGGAAGAAATATACTGTTGATATGAAAAATAGTACAATCCATCATATCTGTTACATCCCTCCTATGGCTCATTAAACATTTTCCAACAATTACCGATCAATGGATCATTTTGAATTACACGCTCGAAAAAATACTACTTTTATCCATTTTTTATTAGGGTAGTACCATAAATATTGATAATAAGTTTATTCAGCAAGACAAATACGCTCTGAAAATCATGAAAAATATCTTTATTTATAGTTTTTTTGAATCATGATATTAATGACAAACGGGTGAACGGAGCTCCTCAAAAAATTAGTACATCACTGGCGGCAGTGATAACTTGATGACGGCTTATCTAAAACACAAAATCCAAAAATATTTATGTTCAGTATATCAGTAGTTACAAAGTATACCTCAAAAATGAAATGTTTATTGATACATAATAGAAAGGAGATTAATATATCATAATCAAAAATATAATATTCAGATTTTTTCACAGAAAACAAAATGATTTTTTATTTCAAAAATTTATATTAATTTAATTCGAAAATCAAAATTTCAATTTCTTCTTCGAAATAGTGACAACTCAATTGTCTTTAGCAGTTACTTTTGTAATAGTAATATTCGATCTTGCCTCTGACGGTATTACTGTGACAATTGGTCGATGATAACTAAAGTACGTTACAACAGTGTTGAATATAACATTATCAAATTATCTTGTAAATACTGCATCTATTGTTCCACATCTGGTAGAATATTCTCTTGGATTGTTGTTAATTTGCAATTGGAATTCTTTTTGGAGGAACGTAATTAATGGCATTAATCCATCTTTCGAAAAATTCACATTAAAATCCCAAGCTGAAATCAACGGCAGTTCATGTTCATTGGTTTTAAAACTCATTGAACCTTTGCTACGGTACGAAAATAATCTCTCGGGCAAAAATGAAATGGGATCGTTCATTTTTTTATTAGGTGAACTGTACGCAACAATCATAATCAATGTAACAGCGTGATTCCCAGGTAGGCCTATTGATAGGCGGATGGTAGGCCTACCCAATCATTTTAAACAATTATAACAATTGAAATTCCAAAATGGGGTTGGTTTTACAAAAATTGTAATAATAAGACGAGCATGAGAATTTCCAATTCATTCTTGTTATTTTCATCGTCAAGGATGTTTGTCTCCAAATCTCAAAGAATTTCGGGATCCAAAGTACTTTCATTGAGATCGTTCTTATATCGTGAAGCATTGAAGCAAGCTTGGCCGTTACACTGGCCAGAAGCCGAAGATCATTGCAACTCCGATTTCCTACATCCACAGCGTGAACCACAACCATTCTTGCAGTTGCAAAATATTGTATTGGGTAGTAATTCATCTGCAGCAGGCGGTAATATTGTCGCAATCGGTTCCAAAAATTCATCTCGCAGAATCCAATCCCATTCCTCGGGTTCTAAATCATTCCCTAACCAAGTTTGAACTTGATAATATACACGGCTGATGTGTTGATGAGCTGCTGCACTTGTTGATGGAAGATTGGATAACTGCACAGGTTTATTGAGCTTCGTTGACTTGATGAATTGAGTGTAACGAAGATTATCAATACTGTACATTCCGCACATCGGTTATTGTCTTAATTCCATTTGTAGGTGCAGGTGGTTCCTTCAAATTTTTTCCAAACCAAAGTCGATCACAAGTTATTGTGGAAATATTTATGAGCAAATTTATGGCATTCAAATTTACTATAGTTATTCAGAATTTGTGTTCCTTTTGCGCTTAATTGGCCTCTCCCATTTCACTGAGATATTTCAACAAATAAATCCTGTTTTTTTTCCAAACCAGCTACACTTCGAGAATTCATACTTTTTTCACCTATTATTGGTTCATTTATTATTTCTGTAAATTCTATATTCGAAGGGGTAGATGATTCTGCGATAATTTCTGAGTTTCATAGACGTTGCCTTCTTTCCACTTCATGCTGCTGCAGTTTTTCTCTGTTCTGCTTCCTATATCTTTGTTGACAATCTTTTTTTTTTCCTTTGGAGAGCATTTTTTTATTTAACTTGCTCATTTCTTTGAATGAATGATATTTGTGATCCTTTTAAATCAGATGAACTTTGAGAATTAGGTTTTTATTTTTTGTGTTTTTGGCAAGAAAAATGTTAAAAATTGAACCACACATGCCCTCAAGCCTCCTCGGAGTTTTCATTGTCTTCTACTCTAGTTTTCTTATTGCTACTACCAGCATTTTTTGTTTGATAGAGCTGAAAGGGAAACTAAGATGAAAATAGGCGTGACGTCGGGGCGCGCTCGGGTAGTAAAAGTAACAACGTAAACGACTCAAAATTATATAGTTTAAGTGCTCTGATCACTGTGAAATTTTATCACAATAGTTTAAAAAAAAAATTCGAAATATGTTTGGTATATACTTTCGAAAAAATGTAAGAAAAAATCGATCTTTTGAAAATTATAAATCAGAATGATCACTCAATATTGAGATATCCAGGCGATAATCGAGTCCGCAAATTTGCTACAAAAATTTGTTAGAAATTATTTTATGGATGACAGTTTTTGATGCAGCGTTTGAAAAGATTTTTTTTTATTATTGGATGTATGACCCAGCACTGGAAAGTGATGAGTTGCCGCCAAACCTCATGAAGTTTATGAAAAATTTCCAATATATTTCGCCAGAACCTTCAAAATTCCAAAACCTTTCGAATAAATATTTTCAATAGAAAATATCCACCTCATGTTAATCGCACGATTTCGTTTGTTCCAGAATCAATGGTTCCTCGGACAAAGTATGAAGACCAGATTTATATTAGACATAAAAAAGAATACATTGCATTTCCAAACATACTGAGGGGTCCCCCCCCCCCCCCCCCCCCCCCCCCCCCCCGCACTATTTCCTTATTTGATTAGTGCGGATCACCAATTATACTGTCATTATTCATTTGAAATTCACCATATCTAATATACGAATTTTACACCGGAATCGGAAACTCACCTTCCCAAAAACTTATAAGTACCCATTTGTATTCGAATCATCATAAGTTGCACCGGCCTTTTCGAAGTTGCACGGATGTGCATCATGCATATATGTGGGATCAATGCAAAAGACTTCTTTCTATTAATCAGCCTAATAAACTGGGAGCACAAACAGTAAAATTTGTCTTGCCATCCAAAAGGCTGAGCGTATTGAAAAAATTATTTTTTTCAGATTGTACATCTGATATCACTTGCTTCTTCTTTGAAGTATGTCATGAATATAAATGCGTAGATTCATGCAAGGTTCAGAATGGCGTCATAGTGGATCAAAAATGTGGACCTGGTGCAGTTTGTGCCAGAATCAGCCGACATGTTTCACAGTGCCGGTGTCTTTCTGGTTTAGCGGGTAATCCTTATAACGGTTGTACGTAAGTAATGAGAAACAAATGGATTTTCGCACACAGATGAAATGCTAATGACTAATTATATTGTAATGTTTTCTTCATATTTAGGCAGCCTCAAGTTTTTTCTTCTGATCTGAAATAATTATGATAAGATAATAATGTCCGTCACAACAGAAGTGACTGTCATTTCCGACTATGCACTGTCACGCGAAGCAATATTTTGGAATGAATTACTTGTATAAACCATCAAATTTTGATTAGATTCATGGATCGGTTGATCTTACATAACTTTTCTACATCATAACTGTGAAATCACCATCTCCCTGCTTTGATTTAGTGTTGGTTCTTTTTTTTTGTCGCTCTGGTTCTGTGCCACCTGGACCCAAGTATGAGTGCTTAACTGTCGGTCCTGTGGAACCCAATGTG
The DNA here is from genome assembly GCA_030523085.1 of Meteorus colon. NCBI lineage: Eukaryota > Metazoa > Arthropoda > Insecta > Hymenoptera > Braconidae > Meteorus > Meteorus colon. Next base: position 5,721 of record JAPYZH010001297.1, on the reverse strand, counting down.
TAAGGTAAGGCACTATACGATGGATGTGTGGCTGTGACCCCGAAAGGGCAACGTTGTTGCCGTAAGTGGACCCCCTTCACATATCGGATCCAATACTTAGCTTCTATCAAAGCGAGGGATAGCATGAAAATTTCCCAATTTGGTATCCCGGCACTAGCTACCTAATTAATACTGAATTCGTATTAGCGCTCTAAGTAGTGTCCCGACACCGTCTCGAGTCCTGCAGTCGAGTTACTTTCTGGTACTTGACCGGGTAGCACACTTTTGCCGCCCAAGAAAAGACAAGAGAGGGTTGCTTCTTGGCCAACTCATTCGTGTTTACCACCGAGACGTTACCGGTGTAATGCACATGAATATTTTCTTTGCGAGGAAAATTTATAAGAAAACACTAGGAAACGAACCCGGCATGATTTCAGTAGAGACTTCAACTTTGCCAGGCTTGCTGTATTCATTGATTTTCCGAATTCCTTTCCAATTTTTGGATAAAACCTATAGTCTTTCAAAAATATATCTCGCTTATTTGTGACAGTCATCATGAGCCCATCATTGTTGGTAACTACCCTGTAGGCATGACTCAAGAGATATGTCGAACAATTGTTCACAAATTCAAAATACTTCTGTGCGCGATAGTATTATTGAGAATGGGGATGAAATTTGATCTTGTATCGGTGATAATCGAAACCAAAGCAATTTAAATGATGCGAAACGAATTTCATCCATTTGCTTGATAAAATGTAGAATCAATGCGGGAAAAAGCGTTAATAATGTGACGGTCATCACCGCTTTTTATCTATAAACAATAATTTCTTGATGTGAAGCGGGGTCGGGAGAAATGTAGATGTTCAACTCCAGGTTGCCATATTGCAGCAAGTAACTGACAGCCGATAATTCCTTGATTTGAAATGTATATCTAATATGATGTGATAAATTCTGGCCAGTCTTTCAGACATATTGTTAAAATTTCTCTTAGAATTTGATAAGTGAATTCAGAATGTGACGTTTCAACGTAACCTCTGAAACACTCATTTCCATCAGGGTTTAGGCTTAATCGGGTCATAAATAACGAGACTATAAGATTTAGTAATATTTAATACATGATTTAGTAACGAACCTTTCATTAATAAATATTTAGTACTAGTTACTGAATCATTTATTAAAGTGCATTTATTCCCACCAAATAAATATTTATTAGTATACAATAAATGATTTCTTGATACTCAATAAATGACTTATTAGTAGTTGATGAATATTTTATTATATATTTATTAGCATTCAATAAATGATATCTTAATATTTAATGAATTTATTCGTACAAACTAAATGATTGTTTCAGCTCAATTTAGGTTATAACCTAATTTTTTTACTCGAAAATAAATATAATTAACGAAAATAAATAAATATAAGTGAAAATATAAGGAATTATAAAGAAAACAACCTCGTCAAATTACCATTTTTGCTTTAAGATACACAAAATTTGAAATTAAAAACATTTTATCGGAATCAATTTGTTAACAAACCCGCTGCACAGATTGAGATGGACGTACTAGTTTAGTCAACATGTGCCTTTTTAGTCAACTTTTGTTAGAACTCTCGGAAAAATATGAGCGAGGTAGCATTCAATTCGGAATGGCATGTACAGACCAGAGTCGATAATTTTTGAAACCGAAAAAAATTATAGTAGGATGAAACCCGTTAAAAAAGGACGAGGATGTAACAAAAATGAAATATATATAACAAAAAACTTGATTATTTGAATTTTTCACATAAATTTTGAGGTTATATGAGAAAAGTGTAATCACAAAAGTTGTAGGTCTCCTTATTACCTACAACTTTGTCATTCAGTTTTTTTCCATAGGACTTGTAGTTTTGCCGGAAATCGAGACACACCGTTTTTTACTCTTAAAAACTCACCCCCTTCCACTTCCCGACCTCAGATCGCCCATAAATTACTTTTCCTTTCATTTTTGTTATATTCTCGTCCTTTTTTAACGAGTTTCATCCTACTATAATTTTTTTTCACTTTTACCATTTTCAAACGTATCGACCCCGGTCTAGTAGATGATTTTTGAGCAAAGTCAAGTGGCGGAAAGAAAAATTGCAATAGTTATAAACAATAAATGAAAAAAAAGGTGTTTCGTTTTCCAAAAATATCTCGAGAGCTAATTGAGATTTTTCAAAACTAAGAACAGTTCCGAAAAGGGGCGGAAATTCCTCCAGAAAAGTCTTGGCTCCCGAATCTGTAAGACTGATATTAATAATTTTCCCAGCGGGATGAAAATACGGCCGAAAACGGGTGCTCTGGCTTGCGCAAGCCGCGCCTACTCTGGACACTTAGTCAATAAAAGTTATTAAAACATATTAAATATGAAATTTAAGGAGTGAAGAAATTGAAAGCATAAACAAATTAGGATTAGAATCTGAAAGACGAAAATATGTATTTATGAACAATAAATGGTGAATTACTTAAAGAATACTGTCATATTTTCAATAGCCAATAAGATATTTAAGCATGAGAGCGAATAAAAAATTTTTTTTCAAGTATTTTTATAAACAATTGCAAAAAATGTGATAAATAAATTGGTAACAACTTTGCTTTCAAGCAAAATTTGTTCTTTAACTAATGGAGAATGAGTAAGTCAGAAGTACTTTGATCCTATCTCTATTAGTTTATTAATTATAATAATTTGGAGGATGAAAAGCCAGGCCATAATGGTAAAATTGCAAAGAGCAGATATTTGAAAATGCAAAAAAAAAATATAAAAAATATGTTTTCTGAAAAAAAAGTCATGGCTGTTTTAGTTATAGTAACTAGTATGAGAAAAAAAATATAAGGTGAAATTTTTTTTTATTCATGACAAATTGTTTATCAAATGAACAATGAAAAATGAAATGGAACAAAATTTTTCATTCTCACATTGAACCAAAAAAAAATAATGATTTAAAAAAAATGGATCCTCAATATTAATTATAAATGGTAGCAAATGATTGTTAATTAACAAATGCGTTTTAAGCAGTAGAAAATTTTTTTTGAGGAATCATTCTTCTTCCAAAAATCATTAGAACCATTAAAGATTCTGATTTCAAAAAAATTTCCAATTGTCTTATAAACAATGCATTTGTTTATAACAATTTCTCAAACAACAGGAGATAACACCCAAAAAATATAAGCCCCATAAGCCTACAGATAAAAAGGAACGGACTATTAATAATATTTGAAAAAAAGTTTGTGTTTCGATCATTCATTCAAGTTTTTAATTTTGCAACAACGAAAATTGTTCAAAGAGACTGCAAAATGGAAATTTTTCCAACGGGGATCTATCCTGAAACCTTTCAAGAATAGCTCCAAGGGAGAAAAAAATCTCAAATTCATAGTTGAAAATTATCACATTCGCAATGTTGATGTGCAAGGAACAAAAAATTATTCATTAACTATTGCATGAATCATTGAAAAATTGGGATAAAAATTTTTTTACTTCGCATTATTCTTCATTCACTTATCTAGTAAGCCCCCGAATTTTTTCATCTCTTAAATTTCATATTTAATATGTTTTGATGATTTTTATTCACTAAGTGTCCGAAGTAGGCGCAGCTTGCGCAAGCCAGAGCACCCGTTTTCGGCCGTGTTTTCACTCCTCTGAAAAAATTATAAATGTTAGTCCTACAGTTCCGGGGTTCAAAACTTTTTTTAAGAAATTTTCCGTTCTCTGGAATCTCTTTTTAGTTTTGGAAACTCTCAATTAGCTCTCGAGATATTTGCGAAAAACGAAACACTTTTTTTTTAGTTTATTGTTAATAACTATTGCAATTTTTCTTTCCGCCACTTGATTTTTCTCAAGAATCATCTACATGCCATTCCGAATTGAATGGCACCTCGCTCATATTTTTCCGAGAGTTCTCACAAAAGTTGACTAAAAAAGCACATGTTGACTAGACTATACGATACAGTATGAAAACAGACGAGATATGGAATGACGGTTCTATCACACACACGCCAAATATTTAGTAACTATTACCAAATATTATTCCGTGACAACAAACATTTATTTTGATATAATAAGGCTTAGTTTATATTAATATAATTCATTTAATATAAAAAAATGATTTATTATACTGTAACAAATAATATCAATGGGTAATAAATATTTTTCTCTCCCAAATAAGTGACTAAAAATTTTGTTACTAAATCAGTTTATTACTCCGTACTAAATCCTTCTATTAGTATATGACTTCAAGGAACTTACCGGTCTCGATGGCATTATTTTTTTGTGGCGTTGAAAGCTCACGATTTGCTTATGTTGACGAGCGAATTGTTCGTAGCGTAGTACACTACCAAAGAATTATAAACAGCTCATTCTTTGTATGATATCTCTTCTCAATATGTTATATCAGATAATAATACTTATCACAGTTTTGGGTTCGTACATTTCTCACGTCAAACTTCAGGGATCATCGTCTACGGGTTCATCCGAGGTATCAACGATTAACTTTACCACAGTTTTGAATCGCGCTATCATATTCTGAAATTTCTTTCTAGATTTCATATAAACTTAGAGGCCACCTGAATTCCAGAAGATTATATGACTCGCAAATACTTAATTTGCGCAGATTGTAGGAACAGGGTATGTTGGGGTCGTTTTCCCATCCAGGGCCGACTTCTCAAAATTCCGATGCTATGCATATCTAATAGAAGCGAGAAATCCATTGTTGCTGATATATCTATCAGATCTACAGGTGAATCAGATATTAATTGTACTGATAATCAACTCAGTCCTTAATGAAAAAAATATTTCTTGTATGAAGCAATTTTATTTCAGGACACACGCATTTTAAGCTGCAGTTTGAATTGGAGGAAAACGGACTAATGAATTTTTCGACAATTAGTAGTGATTCGAATACGTTCAATGGTCTAATTTTGTGCCGTAAACCACAATTACCGCAAGGAGCTGTGAATTCATATAAATCAGGTACTGTTATAGATAATACAAGGTGCATCGTACATGATGCGAGAGATCCGGAAAACCACGATGCTACACAAAATAATAGTCGAGATCCATTACTTGAGGAAGAAAACCAAGATAATCACTAAAACACCAGGAAACCATTCATCCAACAGCAGCACGTATACCAATTCGAATAACGTTGGAAATCATGCCTTGTCCATCCACTTAAATTTTTTTTCTATTTTCCTTTTTATATATATATTTTTTCAATTAAACTGGATCACGTCTACAAATATGTATTTCATAAATGATTATCTTTGAGAATGTTTTATGGTACCTGAAATGTAAATATTCGAACAGATTTGCTCCAAGAGACAATCAACTCGTAAGTAAAAATGATTGATTCCTATTGATTTTAATTGTATGTACAATTCAATTGTAAGAAGAATGGTGTTGTGGGTACTGTGCGTTCAATAAAAGATCACAAAGCGAATTAGTTCCAATATTAATGTTATCGACAAACATTTCATAAAATTGTGATGAATTGTGTAAAGGCGGCGGAGGGGGAGAGACAGTGTCGTAAATATTTCTGGTGATGCAGAAATGAAACATTCTACTCTTATGAATCCACACCAATCATTTCTTATGCTTCGAATCTAATTATTGAGAACTTCAAATATATATGTAGTGAATGGGGTATTTTGGAATTAGTCCACACCACTACGTAATTTAATATATTTATTTAATCGTGATCGTCAAAACGTACAATTTGTAATAAACT
>JAPYZH010001296.1:0-10114 GCA_030523085.1 Meteorus colon | reverse complement strand
TAATAATAATAATAATAATAATAATAATAATAATAATAATAATAATAATAATAATAATAATAATAATAATAATAATAATAATAATAATAATAATAATATTGTCACATTCCACTTTGTTATACATCGTTGTATTACTCTTAATATATTGCAATTGATGGCCCTTAGGAAGCTGTGGCTTCATGGTCAATCAAATTTAATCGAATGAATAAATAAAATAATTGACCTTTCATATCTCGTCATAGAAAACAGGTTGGAGTTGCTAGCCTTTCTTTTTCTTCACCCTCTCTCCCATCTTCAGTTAAGTATCTTAGTGAGAAAGTGCTGGATCAAAGTCGGTGACTGCATTACGCAAACTTCTATTGGGAAACACGGCAACCATGTCTCGTATACATTTGAGATCCTCGAATACCACAACACGGGGAACAAAAGTTCGTTTTCGTGTACTATTACGGCCTAGTAATTATTTCTATTCCGGTGGTGAATGGAGTAAAACATCTCTATAATTAAATGTTATGCATATATATATATATATATATATATATCACAACAACGACCCTGTCTGCATGAGACGAGTCTTCGACCATTACATCTGCAATATTTTTGTTATTTCACGAGGTTAGCGTTGTCTGCAAGCAGCCGAAGGTTTCATTTGCCGACATATGAAGGCAGAGCAGCGATGCTCTTCAACCCAATGATTTGGATCACATTATGTAATTTCATCGATAAATAATAGCGACATCAAATTTTGCCATATTTTCTCATATGTGTGAATAATGATGATCAGTACACTATTCGTACTAGATATCCAATTCGTTCAGTATCGTTGAGTTCAATGTGCAGACAGAGTGACAAGAATATAGGATTTGCATAGATCAGTTTAAACGAAGATGAGAAATGTATTCTTTCATTATTCTGTTGGAGTACTGGTACACTTGAGATCCTCAAAACTGTCGTTATTGAATGATTTTTTTTCTAGAAGTATGAGAATATCCGCTATCAGGCATGGGTACATCTCGATGTATGATGGATGAAGTCGACTTATGAACGGCTTGTAAAAATCAGTGCCATCAGTTACACGCGTGAATTTGGTGAAGTTTCACACTGAATGATTTGGTCTCGAAATTACAGAAATCGCAAACTCTCGTAGTAAAGAAAATCCTAATCTATCCTACGTAGATCGTGATAGACCTCGTATTTCCATGGATGACTCAACAAAGCTTGACTCTTACTTACATGACTCATACCTTTTGATACTTATTATATTTTCGAATGTCTAACATAATCGTTCAAAGATGAATGTGTATGCATTAATAATAGATCTATTGCAGAGTTATGTTAACTCTAGCACTTAAAAATTTCGTAATGTAGGTCGTACTAGCTTGTTGGGGCACTATCATCGTAGTGAGCTGATACAAGAAACGTTTAATGTAGTTAACTGAGTCGTGCAAATACTATGAATATCACGAATACTACTATACACATGAATGCATGTTACTCACGGTTTGATTTTTCTTATGCGCGGATATTATTGCTTCCAAAATAGAACATTCGTATATAATCAAAATTCTCACATATCTGATCTACATTAAAAACTTTCAACGTTCTTTTGCTTCTTTCAGTCATAAGTTGATTCACGGTGAAAAACACTCACGAGTTGCTTGCATAAGAATGGTCTGTAGTGACTCGGGAAGAGTTTTGTGCAACATTACCGTTCGGAAAGACGCCAGCAAGTTCTGATGCGAAATGTTCAAAATATACCAGCGACTAGTTGTGGTCCTCAGCTAGTTCTTTCATCGAAGTCTTCCCAAATCAAAGCAGATATAGACGTTTCGAATTGGAAGGTTGAACAGGTGGAACATGGAGGTTGAACAAGTTTCAAGTGATCCGTATTTGTATGCAAATTGTGTTCAAAATAATCCAGTGACTCTATGGGATCACAGCGCACGGTACACAAGACTAATATGTGACAATTTATAGTTCTATGACAAAGCGCGTGATATGTACGATAGACCAAGCTATATCCAGCCGATGGTGAAATCGTTTCATGACCCTGATGAAACGCTGGAAAATGGGCGTATTGTAAACATCCCTTCTCACTTATACATTTCTCGCAATCGAGAATATCTTAAGAAATAATTACACATTTAATAAGAGTTATCAAACCTGCGGTTTCATGACAACCGACAACTCATCGTCCATGTGACAGGGTTTCTATATAAAAGAAGACTTATATCACGATTGCACTATACCCGTGGAGAGTATGCTGTTGGTACAATGGGTGAGTTCATCCTTCAACATTTATCAAGCTTCCTACACATCTTTATCCTCATGAATTCTCACCTAGATGGGATTATTGACGCTCTTTATCCATACATCAACATCTCAACATCGTATCACGAGACAGGCAGGATACAACTACAATCGACCGGATATTCCATTTTCCCTACCGTCACCTAGCCCACCTCCCCCTCCACCACCACCACCGCCTCCTCCTCCTCCTCCTCCTCCACCACCACCACCGCCTCCTCCTCCTCCTCCTCCACCACCACCACCACCGCCTCCTCCTCCTCCTCCTCCACCACCACCGCCACCCTCGCCACCTCCTGTCACTTATCTGCCACCCAATACACCAGGTAAAGTATTGCCTAACTATACTGATCAAAATCTTAATTATTTCTAAATAACCATTGAAATAATAACTGATTCATCCCAATAGAGCCACCACCATCACGCCCGCCACCATCGTCAACAACAATCAGGGTCTCAACTCCTGCACCCACATACTTACCGCCTTACACGCCAACTCCATCACCACCGCCAAGTTATAACTATCCAAGTCCTACACCATTTCCGTCACCACCACCAAGTTATACCTACCCAAGCCCCACGCCATATCCATCGCCCCCGCCAAGTTATAACTATCCAAGTCCTACACCATCTCCGTCACCACCACCGAGTTATAACTATCCAAGTCCTACGCCATCTCCGTCACCACCACCGAGTTATAACTATCCAAGTCCTACGCAAGTCCTACACCATCTCCGTCACCACCACCGAGTTATAACTATCCAAGTCCTACACCATCTCCGTCACCACCACCGAGTTATAACTATCCAAGTCCTACGCCAACTCCGTCACCACCACCGAGTTATAACTATCCAAGTCCTACACCATCTCCGTCACCACCACCGAGTTATAACTACCCAAGTCCCACACCATCTCCGTCACCACCACCGAGTTATAACTACCCAAGTCCCACACCATCTCCGTCACCACCACCAAGTTATAACTACCCAAGTCCAACGCCATCTCCATCACCAAGACCTTCACCACAACCTATTCAACCACGGCGCATGTATCTACCAGTATCACGGCCTCAACCACAAAGTCGGAAATATTTACCACCATCAGGTTAGAACCGGGATGGCTGCAAATTTTTGACTGCACACGGCCAAAAATCATGCACTCTAAGGATTTCAAATAATTTACGAAATTTAGGATTGCGAACGCAGAGATGATGCGACAACATAATATAGAATGTCGTTCTATGACACCTTATGAGTTCGAATCCTTGCAACATTCGACAACCATAACGTACGAACACCATGAACATCACTTGTCGCTATTATTTTCACATCTATTGTAGAAACCCGAAGGAAGCGACACACTTACAGTTTCATTTACGGATAGTCGATATAAAAAAACATTGGATGATTCACATAATGCATATGGATTAATAATATTAACACAAATACATTGAGATTGAATTCATACATCATACTGTGAGGACTCTGTAACATGCATCCGGTGATGGAAACGACGGTTTTTTATTTGGTAAAGAACGATCACAGTATTTACCACATCGACAGATGTAGACTTGGTTGGGAAGAGTGGAAATGGAAATAATTATGAAATAGAAAATATGCATTAATTATCATTCATCAATGGATTTATTGTTATCATTATTGAAGAGACCGTAACGAAGATCATAATGTGAATACGGAAACGAGTAGATGGCGTTATTTCTTTCCACCTGGAACAGTAAATTAAGTATATGTATTGTATAGATTCATATATCGTCTTCGCGATTATATAAATAACTTGAAATTGTTGTCAAATAAAACTTTATGCGACTAACATTAATAATTCGATAAAACTAATGGTTCTTTGAATGGCCGATGAAACACATATTCATCAAGTTGCTTCTATATAATTGGGAACATCGATTTTTACATCATTGAGCTCTGACTACATACAGTGACATTTATATAACACCGTACAAGCCGTCTGTAATGTTGAGCGAGTGAATCTTCTCTAATGTAACATATATTGCTCCAGTGAGCGTTTCGTTTGATTTTCGAGTGAAATGTTTACTTTGCCAGCGTCGGTGGGCGGACAAACATTTTTGATATAAGTATATTGACTTGTCACCCGAGGATTCAGAATGCACAGAATTCTTTCACTTGTGGTACTCACCGCGACTGGAAGATTAACGATACGGAAGAGAATAGAAAAATCGCCGCCCTCACTCCCTACCTTGCTCCTAAAAACCCGCATGTATTTTCCTATTTTCTATTACAGATTTGAAAAATATTCATTGTGATCATGTTAATTGTGAAACTAATATTTCAATGCAATCAGCGTAACACTACTATGATACCTAGCAGGAACGTAGACACATGATTATATTGTGGCGAATACGAATACTGATGCAGTACTATGATAACTGCATCAATAATAATTCATCAACTTATAGCACATATTATACAATATTGTTATGACGGTGATCGTATAACATTGACAATCGTTCCAATATAATGGACGTCTATACAAAATAATACCCAGATTTTACTAAATGTGCAAAGTTGATGTATTATTTGCGGAAATGCAAACTTTCCATTTTTATCGTCGTTCCAATACAGCTGTAAAATTTTCCAAAGAAGAATAGGTTAAAGATTTTTCCTATTTCCAGCCTGCAGACCTACCAATCAACGCCTTAATCCCCGAAATTGATTTCATTTGGATTTTGAAATTTTAAGCACATATTCTTTATATGTCATTGTTCTATTAATAGAACAATGTTCGTTGAATGAATCCTGAATTTTAAAGAAACGTAAAATGAGATAATAAAGCGAGTTGATATCAAATGATATGACAACAGCAAAATATCACATGAATGGGATAATGACACGTATTTACGGCCACAGACACTCCAATGGCAATTTAACCGAAAGACTTATTTACCGAAGGATAATACATCTTCAAAAATTTCAGCCAAAAGATAATTCGAACGATCTATGAACTCAGTTGATTTGCTGTTTGGTTGATTCATCTGTCGATTGAATCGTATGCGGGCGAATTGTCGCCGTGGAGTTGTCCGAAGTCAAATTGTTACAAAATCCACTTCTCCATTTGTATCAATCGATCGCAATACATGATCTTAATTCTCATCCGTCATTCATCAAGGCGGACCTTTTGGTGGACGTTGCGGAGGCGAGTAAGATGGAATCCAATGGTACGGGACGAGAAAAAGAATAAGACCATTAGGTCGAATATAAATCAGCAATGTCATCAATCAAATTCACCCATGGAAAAATGGGGTTTATCGCCATGTACGCCAGCGAAAAGAGAGGGCAATATGAGTCGTAAAGTGAACTTCACGTATCAATGATAAAGTGCGCAGGATTATATGTACATAAACTAATGCAATGACGGTTATGACAAAGAAGTAAATTGTAGAGTGGGCCGCATGATTCTTCAGAGCGACATCGCGATTTGAAATGCAAGTGAGTAGAAAATTCCCTCACACTTTGTATGTTCTGGCAGAGGGTTGGAGGATGGCGATTTATACAGACTCCTTTACGCAGGCCCCACCACAAGTCCCCTATATATGTATATATAGGCGAAAGTAAGATCTGCCAATGTGGGCTCATCCATCTGAGCTGGCAATAGCCCAGATAGAGGTGCGATAAGGCTTTGAACGCATGAGGGGTGGAAAAGTGGCCTTCGAGGCTTGTTTGACCACGAAAACACATTGATATTCGGTAGCATTGCACTAATCTATTAATGATATATGCCTTCAAGAGCGTAGCAGTGATTGTAAATAGCCCGAGGGGAAATATCTTGCGCGTCTTCGCGGCACCGTAGCGGCTCTGTCCGAGCTGGGCGGGCTGAAGATAATGGTTAGCATAAGTGGGACCCTTATACCCTGCACCACCACACTTCAATATGTGCATATATATTTATGGTGGAACCCAGCATTGTACATACACTTTGTATGTTAGGGAGTCAATCATAAATTTCCAACGAAACGATTCCGAATAGACAATCTGATAGCATGGAATCAGGCGAATCTGACGTTTGGCAGATATATTTTTCTTTTCTCGATATCATAATGTATTGTGTTCCAGTAATGCATTTCTCTTCCATGTTCCATGGCTGATGAGCCAAAAAAATGTTTAACTATAATACTAAATAGCAGTCATTCTCATCGGTAACGTGAACGTCACTACCTTGTAGAGTATACAATCTCATGCATTAGAATCAGTCGCACATCTACAATGCATTTTCAAGTTAATCAATATTCTCTCCTCTGCATGTTTGAAAAATTCATTTATAATAGAGTAACAACCTTTCTTGCCGCTTTTATTTCCGCCTTTTGCATCCGCTCCCTTCGGATCGGATTGTGATTTCCCAGAAACCGTAGTGACACTGCCACCACCCTTCTTATTCTAAAAATAATGTATATTGTATTATTTCAGTTAGTTCAACTATATACAACAGGTTTTGCATGATGATATGCATACATCACTGCTTTTCCCACCGCTGCCACCTCCGCCACCTCCACCTGTCGAATGAAATCTTTTTCAAACACAATCGATTCAGATATACTATTAGCAAAAGTTACCAAGCATCATAACATAGTATCGAATAGTATACAAATGAATTCAATAATGTTTTCGTCAGTAGTGTTTATATTTTTCAATGAGCGAATACACAAACCCGAGCATCATCACCTTGATTTGATCTTTATGTATATAAATGTACATATATATAATGCAAACACGAACTCACCTTTGCCTTTTCCCATGACGAATAATATTATATGTCGGATGAATGTCAATCTCAGAAAATGAAAAAATCAAAAATAGAAGGGTATTTATATGCACACATATGCGATCACACCAAGTCACACTAGCGACGATTGTGATCCAAGAAATATCAAGCAAATTTACCTTCTCGTTTCATGCGCGCGCAAAGCTCGTAACTCCCAGCCATGACTTTGGCACCGCCAATATAAGAACATATGTAGAGATGAAGCTCGTGGCATTCACCGACGTGCAGCATGACGTCATAGAGCTTTCATATATAACATCGATGTTGACACAAAGGAACAAAGAAGGAGAATTGGAACACAATAAATCGATATATATGTTTACGCATACTCAATGATAACTATACACATATATAGTATAGCAATCTATTTTCTTCTAAAGACCCCTTTGTACGCATTACGAATGTCCTTTGTCTTCATTATGTGAAGCTTACGAAATTGCACCGTTGTGTTGCCAAACAGGTCAATTGGCAACATTCATAAGTTATAATACATCATCAAACTAACTCAAATGTCTTCTCTGTATTGAATATACATATAAATTTTTTTATAGAGATGAATATTGGAAGATTGGTTTCGTATCAATGGTAATACTGTCACAATAATGTTACAAATAAATAAATTGACAGATTAAATATTTTTACTATAAAGTACATGTCGCGCCCAATGAACTATGTAGGATATGGCATCAAGTTGTAACTAATAGAAATAGAGAGAAGTGAGAACAATAGCGGATATTAAAATAAATACATGATCTATCAATAAACGCGCTACTAAATTAATCAGAAATGGGTTTGAATAATAAAATACATAATTTCAAGTTAACATGTTTTTTTTTTTTAGATCAATGGCATTTCTTTTCATATTTTCGTTCAATTATTAATTGTGAATCATAGTTTTCGTGTACGACAACAGATTTTCGCAACATCCGTCCTAAATGAACTTGTTCCTAATTGGCTGTCGTCACTGAAACTCTGTTGCGATGCTGGCAGTAATGAATAATATCGGGTGTGTTTGGAAAAAAAAAATTTATTTTTGCTAAAATGTGAATTGCTTATTGAAAAATTACGATATTCATGCGCAAATATGAACAAAAGATACATACCACATGATTCTATTGATTCTCATATTCTACGATAAACGTACGCTTGAACGATGTGCGATTTCATGACAGTGTCGTCAGTGTTCCCCAATTCATTGACAAATTTTACCGTTGCATAATAATCGACGATTCGTCTATTCTGCATCGTCGTTTTCAACTGAACTTCATAAATTCTCTTACACTACCGAGATGGGCTTACTCGTGAATATACTAGTAACTTTCCATCTCTAAGTGCTAAGCGAATATTGTGTGAGAGACCAGATAGACAATGTATGAAAACACAATGATGACTAATATTGTAATAACTATGAGTGAAATTTATATTGAACGTTAAAAGGGCCACAATGTGTCCATTCTTTATTAATATTCACAAAAGTTCTTCCGACAAGATTTCTATTGGAAATATTAGTGTGGTTTCATATATTTCATATAAACACACTGAAAATTTCCTACAATTGATAACAAATAGCACAACGGACACCGACTTGTAACACGCCCAGTAAACACATCAACGTAACAGAGATGTAAAACCCAGTGAACACATCAATGTATCAGTGATGTCATATCAAGAGAATATGTGACGTAAGAAATGTGATGCCACTTTTACATAAATCTGACAAAAGCTGTGACATAAATGCTATGCCAAATTTGTGACATAATTATGTGACATAACCGTTACATAAATATGATCCCCGATTGACATCACAACTGTGATCTATATATTACGTTATTTTTACATAACATAATTACATCTTTTTTATATACTACTGTATGAGGTTACATTGACATAATTAGATTACTTCAACGTTACAGGACCTGTTGTGACTTCACTAGGGCATTCTCATTTATGTACCACAAAATTACGTCTCAGTTGAGTTCATAATTTTTACGTAACAAACACATAAAATCGTTACATCCTTATAGCATCCAAATGTGGCGTCACTCTTATGTAACTGGATTACTTGGAAATGATATAAAGCATTTCAACCTCAATGTGATAAACATTTTGTATTCGATATAATAATAGCGCTGTATATAATTGCATGTTATTCATATCCCTGGTTGGAAATTCCAATATAATCCTATTGACAACAATGGCATTCAACTATTTGCTGATTAAATCCGATTGATTTCAATCGAAGAGTAGAAGGAACTTCATTGTTGTCAACAGGATTCTATTGGAATTTTTAAACAGGGATGAATAATTTATTTATGCATTACAAGCCAATAGAATTTCAGTTTTTTGTTGGGTCTGCAGTGGATGTACATCTCAACGATCATGAGTCCACATTTTGTTGACACCGTACACTGAAGAACAGTTTCAGTCGCACAAAGACATTTTTGTGTCCAACAACAAATCCGTTTTAGTCTATTAGCTAAATTTTTTGCCACGACAAGGAAACAGTTTGTTCATGGAGGGCATATAATATAGAAAACTGAGATAGGGGGGGGGGGGGGGGGGGGGGGGGGGGGGGGGGTAAGGTCTAGGAAACATTTTTTTATTACTTCAATTGAATGCATAATATCTCAAGAATATTGTGTTAAAATTTCAAGTCGATTGGCGCAAAATTGGCGAAGTTAGGAGTATTTCTCTACTTGTCGGATTCTTATACCTACCCGACCCGAACGCGCTATTATTACCTGGCAGATATTTCGTTCTCTATATCTCTCTCTCTCAGTTTTATTCATAAAAATTTCAACCCAAGTACAAACGTGCTTACACCTGTACTGTATATTTTACCGGTGAAAAGTATGAAATTTAGCGTGGCATTGATGATTCAGTGTGAGGTAAGCCTATTAATTCGCTTATGAACGTTTTATACCAGATTCTTCAGTGTCCAAATCTTTAAAGCGTTTTCCCCACAGCTTACGTTTTCAAAGTCGGTGTCCATCATAAC
>JAPYZH010001285.1:0-11126 GCA_030523085.1 Meteorus colon | reverse complement strand
CCCCCCCCCCCCCCCCCCCCCCCAGAACTCGAGGGTTTTCAATAGATTCTTGAAAGTTTTGTTCAGCTAATACCGTAGATAGCCTAGAAGAGCAATATTCTTATAGTTAGAGCCCCTCTACTCTAATGACTTTGATGAACCTCGTATATTCTGTTCTGTGTGTGGAAACATCTACTTTATTACTTTACAAATATAAAAATTGTTGAACTTGAGATCCAATTCTGATTTTCATGCGTCTTTCGTTTTCATTTTTGATTAGGAGCTGTCACTTTTGAAATATTAAATTTGTTTGAGATAAAACCAAAATAATATTGAATACATATCATTCTCCCAAGTTGTATTAGAAGAATATCATGTTCACAAGCTCAAGCCATACAAATAAAAGTATCAAGGGAGATGAGTGTGAATGTGGCGGACATTTGGAAATTTTTCGAACTTCGATTTGAATGAATAAATTGTAGATAGAAAAAAAAAATGTTCGTGTAGAAAATTTTAAAACCTACACGAGCATTTTTTTAAAATTCCATTATGTTAATCATTCAGTTCTCTATTCCTGAACAAGAATGGTTTCATATCTGCTGAATTCACATCCATTCAAGGGACTACATCTTCCCATTGGAAACAATACTCCAACAATCAACCCAGCATTGTCAACCCCCAATAACGGGCTGCCTTTCATCGTGTTTCATGACGGTCCTCAATTCACATCGCTATTTTCATATTCGTTCAAACTCTGTATCGTGAGGGGGAAGAGGCTTGCAATGTATAAAAAGTTCTTTCACCTATCCACATTCTAGCCTGAAACTATCACCAGATACAGAGAGGAGAAGAGTAAAGTCGACATCTCATATTCGCCCCAATCAATACATGAAATGCACAGGTCCACACCACGAGTTGGATGTGAGGCAATGAAACGAATGGTGAAGTAGTCTGGAGAGTAGGATGGACAGCAAGGGTAGAATGAAAATCATAAATACTCTTTTGATGGAAAGTGTGACAGAACGTTAGTGTGTGTGCGTGTTTGCGGGAGGTATGTTCAGAAGTATCGATCGGATGATTGGGTGATTCGGTTAGCCGCTTTGGATGTAACTTCGTTACTCACCAAATGAACAGACAAACCCAACTCCAACCCCTCTATAGCGCATATTAACCACCCTACACTTCCTCGCACTTATTCGTTTCATTACTCGTCCCACTAAGAGTTTCCGTCCGATTCGAACTACAACTGTTCAATTACTCTGGACCCAAATATCATTTCTACGATAGGATCAGGTTGCTTCTCATCTCATTGCTGCTAGCTCGCAATTCTTCCGTTCACCTCTGCGAAATAGCGTTATTTTGAAAAAATAGTGTGGTAAAAGTTCTTACAATAGGAAAGGTTACTGTATATTGTTATTAAAGAACATTTATATTTTGCTTGAAAATTGCGACTGCTATAGATTGAGAAAGTGGGAAAGCTGCGTAAAAAGAGAAATTCACGGAAGTTCTAGGATTGGGATATCAAAACGATGAAGAATGTGAAAAAAGATGAACTAACAGATCAACACTCGCCTCAATTCATTGGTAACAGAATCATATTAATATGACGTTAAATGCAATAACATATATCTGACATTGCCAGAAACATAAAAGAAATATTATCTAGTGGAACCACTTGTTATGCATTTGAATATCTTCCTAATTGGTCTACATAAAAATAATGTTGAGTATATACACGAGTATGAAAATGTGAACCTTCCAATTTCAAGAAATAAAGTTGCCATTCTATCACCTCTCTTAATGCTGTATTTAATGTAATTCAAATGCGGAACTCATTATGATACTATACGACTAGTTATACGAAACACAATAGCCCCGCACAAAATTTTTCACGTGGAAACCCTGCAACCAATAATACTTTATAACCATAAAATATCAAATTCCAGATGCAGCCGGTGCCGCGAGTGGGATCAACATGTACTGTCATGGATCGATACTGATATATCATGTACATGCACTTTTTATGTATTGGTTGAAGTTCCGCCCTGTACGTGATAGAGCTTGTAACAGATACATAATCAATCTTCATTTAGCGACGCAACACTAGCGTTGTTTGCCTTTTGGTTGAACAACTCACATCGCTCTAATAGTATCTTGTTTCGTAGCAATCATTAAACTCTTCTATGATAGCCATATTGAATGAAATATAAATGATATTGATTTCAGCCCTACAAAAAATGGTGGCGCTTTACTCAACTCTGTTCAAAACTAACTTAGACAAATGATCATGCAATATCTTGGCGAAGGTGTTGGTGGAATCATGAAGGTAGGTGTCCCAAACATGGTGACGTAGTCGATAAAGAATCTCGTCGTCTTCCCAGTTCTACTTCAGGCATATGAATACAATGCAGTTATGAGCTAATTCAATGGATTTTTGCTGCATGATACGCGACAAATAATCGTGGATAGCGTCAATATTTTTCTTTGTGTTAGAATGAAGGTGAAATGTAGTATACTTTCAGACGCGCTTTATGCGCACATGATACTAATGAAAGTTTTATAGGTCTGAATAATTGTCAAAGCTGATATATTGTACGAATGGCAATATTCCGTTCTATGAGTTGATCATAGTGAATGTTCAAGTGATAGTCATACTCACAGACTTTGCATGAAATATGCTCAAGGCAATTGACATGGAACTTTTTTTTCCAACATCATTCTGCCGTACCCTCGCCGGTATTTCTACGAAAGTAGTACGTTCGTATGGATAAATCGTGTTGTAATTTCTATTCCACACATTCTTTGAATTTTGGTGCTTTTGTGAGAACATAAAATTCGCCCATCCTTATAAATCGTGTTTACATGGGAAGTAGGCATGCCATTTTCCTTTCTCGTAGTCCGCTGCATCCTTGATGCAAAAAAAAATGAATTCTATGATTCTTGATTCTAATAAGCCGGAAAAATATTGGAAACTTTCGAAAACTGGTGATACATTGGTATAAGAATGCCAAAAACCCTTCAATGAATTATCTTATTTTACTGAAGAGGCACACGTAGTTTAAGCTGAATTTGAATCTGAAGAAATCCCAAACACATTAAAACGAATATATGTCTCGGAAAGTTATTCCTCAAGTGCTAAACAACTACAATAATGATTCATTGTAGTTGAATATGATACTCCGTCCTCAATTGAAACTGTACCAAAGTGATTGCTTTATCATTATTGTTTTCGCTTTGTGGGACGCGCAAGTAAGTTTCCAAGTTTTATGAAACACTCAAATTTCTCTTCGCCTGCCGTTCTGTATGCCGCAATCGTGTTAGTGTTATAGCACTTCGTGTCTTCTTTTGCCGATGACCATTGGTACAGTAGCCCTGCCCTAGTGTTTTCTACGCCAATTATTGAAATAATTATGAATATTTGTAGGCAGTCTAATACGTCATTCTCATCGCATCATTGCCCATTCTTGATTCTATTGGATGAAACGCATGTAACTGATGGAAACGTGTATGTAAACATTTATTAATTCAGTTTGAGAGTAATAATGATAATGATAATGATATTATAATTACTATCTCATAACAGTGAACTGTTTTCAGCACATTTGTATCCAATCTTTTTTTTTGCTATCGTTATTCAATTTATATTTCCTCTTCTTTTAACTGCCACCCGCCTTCTCATCTAACGGTAACACATAACACCATTTGATAGTATAGCATATATACACTATAGGTTGAAAACGTGCTTGAGAACGTGTCAGCTTATGTCGTTACGCGAAAGGTTTGCTCCTCTTTATGTCCTTCTCTGTTGAGCACCAGCCAAGAGGAATGAGAAAAAAAAATGTGTAGTGTCTGGGTGGAAAAAACAAAAAAAAGAAATAAAATGAAGAACGCTGTGAGAGCAAGAAGCGATGGATGGATGGACGGATAGTGACGATAGTGAAGGTTGAAATTTATAACGGGAGTGTAGAGAAAGAGAGAAAATGAATGAGCGATAGAGCGAGGATATATGAGACAACATTGGAGAAAGGACTTCCACCAATCTTGGCGGCTGGCAGAGTCTTGCTTCGATTGGGGTGGACTTCATCGTATATGTAACAAGGGGTGAACCGTTGAACAGGCGGAGGGGGATGAAGAAAACGGAGACGGTCGCATCGATCGTCCGGCATCACCACCATCCTCAACTATACATGAACAATCTCTATTGAATGTGTTATTCTCTAGTGCCTCTTTAAACGTATCTCATATTTCGGCAAGGTTTTTCACCATCTCACTCAATTGACCTATGTATGAACTGATTCATGCGCGACATGTGAAGGCACAGCAGCATTCTCCTATAAGTCCGTAACTTGAAACAAGAAAGGATGGGTGAGGCGAATAAAATAACGTATGCTATAGCTATTTCCCAATGGGGTTGAGTATATCTTGAGTAAGTTCGATTGAGAATGAGAAATGTGAGCCAGTCATAATTCTTCTCAGGAAACTGTACCCTGCATTCATATTCGGTTTTGATTATCGGAAAGTATTGTTCTTAGTCCAAAAACTAGATTCTCTATCATATTTACCAGAAGAATATATAACAAGATCTCGGACGCCGCGGCGACTTCGTAATCAAACGCACGATAGAATTTTCATGAGAATAACTCGTTATTCGAGAATTATAATCGTACTTGATCTCGATCGTCTCACAGTTTTCCACATTGCAAGCAATTATCCATTCGTTGTTCACATGGAAGAGACATTCATTGTTTTATAAAAGTCTTCGATAGTTGATTTTTTATTCCATATTTGGATCGAAGATACGAAGATTTCAAAAATTGATAACATGAACACACATGACAGATAATTACCTAGTTTTTGCCCTGTTTCTGTAGAAATTTATAGAAGTAGAAAATTTGTGAAAGAAGTGATTTAGCTCACGAGTGTGAGAAAAAACGCTATGGAATCGCATCCACTTTCATATCATTTTGGATACATCAAACTCATATACACACCTTCATAGAATAACTCGGTGATTATTCGCAATTCGGAAAGATATTAAGTTCGAGATGCAATCAGTTCATTAACAAACGCTCATAAATGAATTCAATGGAAATTAGAATAAGATTAATACTCACGATTGGAATCATGATCATTCCCGAAGCCGAAAGAAGTGATTTCCATAGTTTTTTTTCCTTGAATATGAAAAATCATTAAAGACGCCTTGAATTCTTCTACACATGTATTTCTAGTCTTAATATGGACCAAAAAATTTGAGCAAATAGATTCCGTTTCTCGGCGGAACTTATGAATTCATTGTGAAGTTGAAAAACAAATATTTGACCTAATGTTATCCGGGATGGATAACATTTTTCGCTTTCTCTGCTGCCAATATAAAATTGAAGTTATGCACGCACTCTTTTATCTCAACTTTTCGCCTCAGTATGCGAGAATAACATTTTTTGTCTTGATGTTAAGATTGCTACAATTGTGAGAATTATCTGTTAAGTAATACCATTACATACT
Organism: Meteorus colon; assembly: GCA_030523085.1. NCBI lineage: Eukaryota > Metazoa > Arthropoda > Insecta > Hymenoptera > Braconidae > Meteorus > Meteorus colon. The sequence goes on along the minus strand of JAPYZH010001285.1, from coordinate 5,645 downwards.
GAAGGAATGATCTGAGATTTCGCGAATGTTCCTGTTTCGAAGAAGGTGAGTGTTGCGTCTAAGATTCCTGCCATTTACACTTATCCCCATTGTATTCGTATGGTTCATTCATGAATTAGAGGAATAGACCCCCCTTTTGGGTTTCAAACACAATTTCATCATTCGTGTATTGAAGAAAAAAATCAAGTCATCGAGGTTCGAAATTTACAACGTGTCAAGGAATCAAAAGGGCGTTTCTTGGGGTTTAGAGTCATTTTTGACACATACAATTCAGCGAATGCACGTTGCAATTGTAGCTCAACACATTTTTTTAATTTTTTTTTTTTTCATGATAAACTAATCATGTCGTTTCACGGTTCATTCATAATTATTTTGCCTGATACAGTATGAGTACCCGTGTGTTGCAAGAAATGATTATTGGTAGAAATGAAGTGTTTAGCTTTTTTTGTCTTGTGAGATGGGTATAGACTTTGCTAATATCTCAGCAACAGGTAAGACAGTAAATCATCTTTTGTTGTCCTCAAGTTGGGTGAAATAATCAAATCACGGTGCAGATAAATGCCATGAAATGATTCATTATACACATGCCAGGAGAAATTTTATTCTTAAAATTTTTCTTCGAGATTTTACCGGAGGATTATGTTATTTAGTAAGAAATTAGAAATTTTCACAAACTTATTCATTTTAAGAGAAAGCAAAAGTGTAAGTTCTATTTTTGTAACATGCTTTCATTATCTGTTGAACATTTTGTTGAGAAAGAAACTGCTGGGAACTGTTCATGCTACTTTTTGTTCGCGCTGTACCACAGATTCCATCAACTAATTCGATATACGTTCTTGAGCATGCCAAAACGTCGGAACCATGATTGCGACTGCGCGAGGGAGGATGTCATGCGATTTGCACATCGATGCACATTGTCCCTAATGTGATGTTCGAACATCCATTTTCACAATAATAAATTTTTTTGTATTGCATGGCATTTAATAGCGTTCGGCATTCGATGTGTCTGTTATGCGTAGCGACTGTGAATACAAGTATGCGACTGCTCAGTGCTATGTACGATAGCAATCAGTGTATTGATTTTCGAGATGCTATAGCATTTTGGCATACCAAAACCAATTCGCAGAAAATGACTTTGAAAGAAAGGTGCTGGATGTGGGGGGGGGGGGGGGGGGGGGGGGGGGGCGGGGCGGGGCATTTAGTGAAATACGCTACTGAGAAATGAATTGTTGGTAACTAAATATACCAAATTTTTCAGTCATAAACATACTCTTTTTATCACAGATAATCGTTGTTTTAGTATGTTTTCGACTCCTCCGTCACTTGTGATAATTTTTTCCGTTGTATGCTTTTCTTAGCTACATAGTCGAAGACGAAGAAGTAATACATGAAGTAATCAATGATGTTAGGTGAAAATACGTGAATGCTTCTTCAAACACGATGTTAGTGTTGTCAGATTTCGAGACAAATCATATGAGAAGTTTGTAAAGGAACAGGGCATGTACTTAAAAAAGGGAAGACAGAATATCGTAGAATACCTATTCAGATGGGATGATCACATAAATTGCAATGCTTTGATTATGAAAATATTCTTAGTATGTACTGATTTCCAAATACTAAGTACATCAGTTTGAGATGCATTTATGTGCCGAATTTTTCCGATCCTACTCCAAATTGAATGTGAATTTCTGACGTTTGTAGAAAAATATATTAGTTGTATAATCTACACTTTGAATTGAATGAGTCAAGTACAACATGATGCCAGAGTGTGGCGCAATGCAAAATGAAATGTTTTAGATTTCTGGATTCAGTGATTCATTTCAATTAACGCATACTTTGTGCAAAATTTCCAGTTGAAATTTGTTGAGCTTCGATACGAAACTACGACTGGGAATTTGACAGGATTCGTGCTATATTTAACTGGATAATACTTGCTTATTAAACTGCGATATTAAATGCATTGCGAGAATTTCGATGCAATATAATGAAGTCATTTGTTTCTCTTTCTGACGAATGGAGGAACAAGATATTTTTCACACATCTTATATTTTTCCTTACCACGTGCAGACTAAAACCTTAACAATCAATTAAATAGTGGAACTTTTCGAGTCTCACAATGGTGGAACGCGATGCAAAAATTCAGGCTTAGAAGATAAAAAGTGATGCATATCTAATAATTTGATAAATTTCATTTTGTGCCAAAGTTGATATTGGACAGGCAGTATAAAATAGTATTTCATCTAAGTACAAGTATTTAATCAACAAAATTATAAAAATCGGTTCATTCCATATCAGCAGAAAATCTATTAAAAAATATAAAAGATACATATATTATTTATAAATCGAGGCACAAGAAAATTTTAAGCACTGACACTCCGATGTCACTTCACCTCACAGAATTCTCATTGCCACAATAACAGAGCCACTGTATTATCTTTGAATGAAATGTTGTGCTGCATAATTTTTTCCCTATTAACACTGCACAGAATATTTTTCGTCTCATTTTGGTTTTATATTCTCATTGAGTTCACTCTTCATGCGCCCGCCGATTCTGTTTTAAGGTAAATTGATGTTCACACTGCGACTATCTATCCAAGACTGGATTTCTGACCGAAATGTGCTTTCCCCCACGAGTATCCCCACAGACGAAGGATACCCCGAGAACCGCGTCGATTCGTAACGAGCATAGTACCCTGCTCCTCATACCATCAACAATCGCCAATCCACTCGGAGCACGTGCGCGTTCGCTGAGAGATTCGCAATGGAGAGAAAATAACCAGAACATGCCCGATTCTATTTCATCGATTCAGACCATTGTTACTTTTCCGTAAACTCTAGATGATTTGTCAGAGTAATCGTGGATGATGGAATTAATATTCACTTTGATCTGGAGAGCAGCTTCTATGGCTTTCGAATTCCTGTATTATTTTTCTGGGAAAAAAAATATATATACTCTCGTTACCGCGAAAAGAAGGAAACCTCCATCGATTCACTTCCAAGTGTAGGTCGACATTTGATCAGTATACATCAACGAAAGTATTCACCTGCTAACTCCATCCAAAGTAAAAAATGCCACACGTCCAAGGAAAATCTAGGTGATTCTTTCTGCGTAGAAGTTTGACTTCAGTATCGATATTGTATAAATGAACATCTGTTTTATAGATTCGCATGCCGGGCAATGATGTTGGTATTAAATGTATATGCCGTTCGGAGAATTCTCATTGAGTTTCATCCAAAGTGAAAAAAAAACCAAAAATTTGAGATTAGTTAATGATGCCAGCATCATAATAGAGTTCACAAACTAACTTTTTTCGCAATAGGAGGATTGATGAATGGAATGATGGTCACGCAATTCGGGAGGAGCTATTTGCGGAATCGATGTGAATTTTTAAGGGTCGCATGACTGGCAATTGAGTATTATTATTATTTTTTTGGTTACCAACAGGCCCCTCCAAATTCATGTTGTTCTAATTCAATGAGGTATTATCCGAACTCATGGCATGGAATTTTATCTCAGAATTGTCCATCATGTGATCGATACCATGATATGAGAGAGAGAGAGAGAGAGAGAGAGAGAGAGAGAGAGTTGTACACAATCTTTCGTGTTCAACTTGTGACATTTTCATTTCGTCGTCGTTACGCAGGAAAAACCAACGACCGGATACGAAATTCAGCGGTGTATAGGGACTGCAGTTTTGCATAGATATTGGTCGCACGCCGAGGAACGTTTTGAAGTGAACACTGAAAGCGAGGTCACACAGGAGGTCGAAAACGGAGCGGAAAAATATAGGAAAACGACGAGAAGAATACACTAAGATGTTCCTTTCTCCAGTTAGTTTTTCTTTCACACACTGGAAAAATACGATATAATTGGAAAAGCGTCGCTCAAACGGAAACGTATTTGTTCCTGCTCCGAATAAAGTGCTTGAGCAAGGAAAAAGGGAACTGAAATGACGAGGGGATAAAGTAAAGAAGGTGTTGGCAGTGCCAGAGACAGGGCAAAGTTTGAAGAGAGTATAGAAAAAGAAAATTGAATTCATTTTGATGGAACTAACATAAAATGGAGAGATAAATATCTCATGTTGGTGAAATAGAATTTTTCGAAATTCCGAATGCATCTTTTACATTGAAATGTGTGCCAGATTTCTTGTGCTACAAGTCGCAACGGACAATTATCCTCAATTACTGTTCACATTCGTTTTCGTCAGATTCTATATAAATAACAAACAGGATGTCGGAAAAGAACGCAGAGATTTGATAAAATATCACAATCATGAATTCGCATATGATCTGCGTGCTGTCCATCGAAAAATTGAAATTCGATGACGCTATATGATAAGCAGCTTTCATCATCCATTCGAAAAGTCAAATCATTTTGTTCTGCGTGCAATTGCTTATGAAATTGATTTTCATCCTCGTAGACAGATAAACGTTTGAGAGGTTCATTCACATTCATTTCAACAAGTAAAGATATCAGAATAACTACTGGACAGGACTAAATTTTTTTCTGACAAATATTTGACCTCCGGTATTTTATTTTTGTCTGTTCATTTAAGAAGCTGTACGAGGTACGGTTCTAGGCAGATAAGTGTTTCATCACTTGGATGGCATTTACGCAATTGAAATAGTGAAACACTGAAAGTCACCCACACCATGATCCATTTGAAACAAATGCATCATACACTAACGTACAGTATTCAGTGTGCAGTTTCCAAAATTCAAACGCCTTATTCGAACACAAAAATTTTGATAGTGTGAATGCAACGTTGCGAGATTCCAAAAAGTTATGGCAATTTACGTTTAGAAACGTTAGATTTTATCATTGAATGATTATTTCGTGTATGTAAAAGAACCCGAATGATTGATATTGTACTTGTAATATAATCTTCAACAAATTTTTTTGCTTTCAAAAATTTATTACCTCAATTTCAATGAGAGCTGCTGAGATATCATATGGTAGAGTGCTTGAAAGTACGATTCCCTATTAGACACAAAGTTAAATTTCAAAAAAATAAAACTTCAATATCTCATTTATTATGAACCTAGGACTTATGAAAGTTCAACTGGACCATTTTCATGCCTTTATTTATCGATGGTATGTTTGATAATTTTCTTAATGAGAAATTCTGTGTCCCATATACTTCTTCAAGGTTCGGGAAATGGGTGAGTTAACGTGGTTGCGAACTTAGTAGTGAATTATTTCGTCATATACTCATATTTGATGTCCGTGCCAAAATTCTAATCCAATGTGAAGATATTGAAATTTGGCTTCTCCATAGGATAGAATGACACCTGCAGTAATGAAGAATTTCATCGATATTCCCAATTCTTTATTTAAATCTCCCGACATCAGAGATAGGAAAAAAAATGAGATAAGAAGTAGGGTTGTATTTGCTCGCTCGCTGCGCTCGCTCACGAGTAGGGTGCCCATATCTGGTGATAGATATTTTTTGGTGGTGCTTAATTGGAAAATAACTTCATATTTGATACTAACAGGTATCACATTAATAACTTCCCGAAGCTACTTGCTGTCTTCGCTTGTTGAGTTCCACACACACACACACACACACACACACACACACACACACACACACACACACACACACACACACACACACACACACACACACACACACACACACACA
>JAPYZH010001281.1:0-10713 GCA_030523085.1 Meteorus colon | reverse complement strand
TTATGAAAAATATGTGACATTTTTAAAGTAATTGCAGTTTTGTTTTTTAATTAAACGAATCAACAACAAGTATGTATAATGATAAAAAATAATAAAGAATGCAGTAAACATTCAGGTTAAGTTGTTTGAAATTTATGACAAAGCCAAAAAATGATACTAAAGAAAAAATTAAAATGAAAAAAAAAATAATTAAATAGCTATATCAATGGAATATATTAATATTTATTTCTGCTGGTATTTTTACAATTTACAACACAACAACTCTGGCGTGTCATTTTTTTTTAATTTATCAAAATTAAAAAATTTTAGTAATAATAGCCTCCCGTAACGCCGAAAGTAACCACTGCGAACGCTTCAGTCGATTTAATTTCCCCTACCATGGCTTCACTCAGAGCGAATACTATTTATACTTTTTGGACGTAGGGAAGTGCGAACAGCCGTTAACGCACGCATTAAATCGGGCCGCACCTTAGCAATTTGTACGTTGTAAGCGCTGTGAGCCCAATTCGGACCGCGGACTATATATATATGTATACTCGTAATGTTGTAATGTCTACTCGACATGTGTACTGTTAACTTGTGAAAAAACTTCCATTACTGTGATCATGTTGTAATTATGCAATTATATACTAAATCGATCCGTATCGCTTGGATTTATCCTTATTAAAGACAATAATTAATATATGGCCGAAGTATTACTTGATGAGAGCAAAACCTCATGCGGTGATGCTTATCATGCATCGCGTGCAGGATTATTCCTCATAGGTTTGACAGGTCTGGTATTCCTCATCGAAAATTATACCGTGATTTCTAATAATTCTTCAATTTCGTAATCTTGTGCTGAACGATTCAATCTTCGAGGCTGAATGAGCTTTGCAATGCAATGACTTGCTATATACCACGATGTTTTAATTGAACGTAGTATGGCCCTGTACACAAAAAAATATTTTAAAAGTGTGAATACATTAATGGCAATTCGAACTGAATTGAATAGATGAAATGATAAGAACACAATATAAGAGAATAATATGTGGGACAAAGCAGCCATAATGTAATATTGAATTCATGTCAACGCAATATATAAACATTAGGGAAACTAAAAGTTTCACTATTCTAGCAAAAATCTCCACGCATGTAACTAGTACTGGGCAACTCAGAAGCGACCACAAAATTCTTCATCCTTACGAAAATTTTGTAAATTCTTTGAGTAATTCTATAGAACTTTATGCCCTAAAACCGATCGGGAACAGTCACAACTCGATTCAAATGTGCGATTATATCATCTTTGTTGCTAACCTCAATTTTTTTACTTCTCGTTGTGAACTGTAACTTTTTCTACCCTAAATGCGTTGACATGCTTTAACGATCTGAGATCCGAGATTCAACCAGTTTTTCTTGTCCATTAGTCGTATCTTTAATGTCTCAGAATCATTCCAGATGCTTTACGTTGGGACACTTTGTTATTTTCCAATGTCAATAATTCACTGTGGTCGTAGTAACTGGACGTTTAGGCATGATGCTAGTTGTTATTTAAGATGGATAAGATGGAATATAAATATAATTACATGCTTCATAGAATTTGTTTGAGATACGAATAGAATTGATGTTTTAGGTGGTTTCGGTTTGGCACTCAGTATAGTGAGCGCTTCATTTCTCAGACCAGCATTAAGGAAAATATGTTTACCGTATGTTCCGGCTACAACTGAGCAAGTTCAGAATGTCTTTCAAGGTTTACAATCACAATCGGGTACACTGATCGACTTAGGAAGTGGTGATGGTCGTCTGGTAATCTCACACAAACATGCCTGATAATCATGTCATACTTACAGATTTGCATCAATTTGATAGTAATGTATATATATATTCGAATATATAGGTTCTAGCTGCTGCTAAAAGAGGTTTCACGGCATGTGGCGTGGAGCTCAACACGTGGTTGGTACTGTATTCTAAAATAGCAGCATATGCGCAAGGACTGTCATCCAGAGCAGTCTTTCGTAGACAAGATTTATGGAGTGTCAATTTACGAGATTATGACAACGTGATTTTGTTTGGTGTTGAGCAAATGGTATGAACTCTATAAGCGATATATCGCGTGATTTAGTTTCAATCTTCATAAAAATGTGATAATTTGATCGCAGATGATTATACTAGACATAATTATTTTTAGATGACAAAAATAGAACAGAAGTTTATTGCGGAATCCAAAGATAATGTCACCATTGCCGTATGCCGTTTTCCTTTACCAAACATAGTACCCCATAAAACAATCGGATACGGGGTAGACAGAGTATGGATTTATAAATTGCCGTGATATGTATATGTAAATAATAAAATTAATTTATCAATAGAAATGTGAGTTTACCAACGAAACGTAGTTCACATAATATTTTGCCTTGGGTTCATGCTATTATTTTGGTAGTATTGTTTCAGTTTTGAATTAGAGAATTTTTGTTTTCAGGTTATACCATGATTCGATTTATAATAGAAGCGATTATTAATGTGCCAAGTTCATCGTTTACATATGGAGAATAGAAAATATATGTAGTTTATACATTTATGCACTCTTGACTTTTTTTTTTTTCCAGAAATTATGCCGCAGTTTAAGACACTTTTTCTTTATTCCATATAACTATATTTGGAAATCTCATTAACAATAAATGCTCGTACGATGCAATTTACATTATCAATAGTAGATCAGCATACTCATTGTGAACGACATAATGACAATTGTCTGATAGACATACAAGCACGGGCGTTCAATTCATAACAAACCTTCCATTTCTTGCATGAATTGCATGTAGGCGTCGTCTTTTGTTTTTGGTCGTGTTGATCTGACCATTTGCGTCTCAGTGAACTTTTCAATTAATCTTCCAGGATTATTCACTTTGCGTCGATCATCACGTTTCACTCTCAATGAAGTTGGCAAAAATCTTGTTACGTCGGCCGTCAAGTTTCTTATCTGTGGTTTTGCTTCGATTGTTGTGGTACTTTTGCCATCCTTATCTTTTCGATTAATCAACTGAGGGGCAGCCGAAAGAACATTTGGAGTCTTCTGCGGACCACTTGCACCTATAGTATTTTGCATTGAAGAATTCGTCATATTCGATATGTTCTGCATTGGCATTTGTGATGGCGGTGGGGGTAGTCGAGGCAAACTCGGTGGTCCTGGTCTCAACATTCGCGGCATTCCTGGTGGTGGTCCTGTGATCATCAAAAATTTATATTATGTTATATTTTCTTGGTAATACCGATAAATCCGATGTCAAAACTATTATTGTACGACCATTAATTGAATTTCCGTCGAAAATATGATATCGACTGAATGAAAATATTTATGTGGAAATCTCAGTTGTAAAAATTAACATTTCAAACAGTTCTAACAGATAATAATTTTTTCCTTTCATAAAATACAGGCGGTATATGAACAAATGGAAGTCAAAAAATGATCAAGGTTGTGATTAGTATCGTGTAAAGTATACTTGATACTGATAATTGAATTCATTTCTGTGTTTTTCAGAACCAATAATATAGTTAGCATTTCCAACAATATAGAAAAATAATAATGAAATTTGGAATAAAAAAGGCTTTACCAGGTGGTAATCGAAGTCCAATGCGCGGTGGCGGAGGAGGTGGCATCCGTAAATGCATCGGGGGCGGTGGCGGTGGTGGTGGTCGATAAAGCAGTGAAGGTGGAGGCATGCCCATTGATGTCATCGTATGCTGTTGATGTTGAACCTGCCCAATAGAATGGTGCTGACTGAGAGTGGCAGATGTGATATCGGATGAACTAGAAGATTCGACATTGAGACCGCCACTTTTGTTATTTTTATTTAATTTTGCACTATCAGAATCTGAATCAAGCACAGATAATCTAGCGTTCAAATCTTGAGCTCGTTCAGTCTCCCTTTTTTTATGAACCACCTCCATCTCTCGCATGAACTGATCAATATCCTGCCCAGCCATTGCCAACATTTTCTGCTGCAACGTTGTCGGTTTGACTTTTTCCAGCTCCTTCTCTTTGTTTTCCACATTCTTGTCTTTGCTGTCCAATTCCTGTTTGCCGTTTTCTTTATCATCCATAAATCTTATTGTACGTGATTTGTGAATCGTCTCGTTCAACTAAAATGAATCGAAATGGGTTAAAAAATCTTCGAAAAATCTTCCGCTCATAACATATATATTCTGATATTATGAGTATATATACTTCGAATTTGGAATAAAATATATTCACAGAGAGCGTTCAGTACGAATGGGAAGCAAAAAAAACAATAAATTAACTCGAAATACCATTCTGCGCATTTCTATACATCATTTACAAACAAAAGAATAAAATAATGAACATGATCGCCAACTCTCCAATTGTTTCGTGAATGACACCACTAAATGGGACATTGTATTAATCTCCAATATCAAACATCTCTTCACGAAATGCGTAATGGTATAAATGGGGAGATGTAGTCACTATATAACCATACCTTATCAGTCGTATCTTCATCTTCGTAAGACAAATCTATGGGTGGGAATGGTGGAACACCAGGCGGGTCTTTCTTTGGAGCTAGCACAGAAAGAGCCGACGTAGCCGAATATATACTTGTTTTTTTCAGGATGCTTGGAGGAATCGGTATATTCATTAAAGGAAGGTGTTGAGGCATGTAATGAACGTGAGGTGGATATACATGTGTCGGCGGCTGTGGCATGTCCGGTAATGGAATTTGAGATGTTAAAGATCCTGTAACATAAAAATATTTAGAAAAGAATGTATATTTATGAGAAAAATGCTGTTTAGGCCATTTCCACCTTTTTTATGTATCTACTTATTATATGAGCGTATTGTGTCCATATTAATCTGGGCGATACTATATGGATCAGACGATTATGATTATATGCGACAAAATGTTATTAATTCACAAACTGGCGTATCAACATTCAACTATCGAAAAAATTATAATTATGTATATCTTCGATTTTAGACCTCTATGAATGAATCTAACAATTTCCGTCGTTCAGAGTATTCAGAATGAGGTAGCGTGAACGAAAATATGGTATGAAGTCTGGATTCCGACTGAAAAGGAACTTTTTCTTTTGTTTACTTTTCTTTCGGAGCCAACAATGGAGAGAATTTTTGTTGAGCAAGTCTTAGATGATTCATATATTAATTCTCCTATATTAATTGAATTTTCATCGGAAGCAATTTTTCCCCACCCGCCACGAAAAATCATACGTGCATTATAATGTGACTAATGTTTTATATCAAATCTGTCGCATCCAACCCCCAATTGATATATTTATGTATATGAACGATGACAATTTGTAGGAACAGAGAATTGTTAATAAAAGCGTGCTAGCGTTTTAAGTCTGAACCTACGATATAAGCATACATAACTTCAAAATGGGAAGATCCCTCCTGATTACCTGAATACAAGCGGGACATTTCAGCATTTGTTGATGGTAATGGAATATCATCGACTTGGACTTGTTGTGCATGTCTTACGGCCTCAAAGTAGGTCACTAATTCTATTCGTCTCCGTTCATATTGAATCAATTGATCCTTTAATTCAGTCCATTTTTCTTGATCATCTTTAGCCTATAATTATTTAGAACGCTTTCTATTATTTATCAAAGTTTTCAAGAATCTTGGAATAATATGTTTTTTTCATATTTGGCGTAAAGAATTATTGAGCTGTTCTGAGCTCTGACTAGGGCACAGCTGTGTATACTTACATACATTTTGAGTACCCGGTCGAGAGTTTCCTTCAATTTTTTTCGTTTATCTTTTAAAACTTTCTCATTGAGAGGTGGTGGTTGCATGACGTTATACTCTGCCGAAATAAAGTTTAATAAATTAGCTACTGTCAACATATCAAACCACAACAGTAAACAATGTATTTTTACCCATTTGATCTATTTTTTCCATTTCTTCAATAATTTGCACAGGGTCTTTTCCCTTCAATACAGCAGCTCTTACAAGTTGTCGCTGTTTTTTATTTTTCTTCAATTCTTTTTTACGAGCTTCTTTTCCTGTATTGATATTAAAAGTATTATGTTTCACGATTTTGATTTAGTATCATCAGTTTTGAAGCTGTCAAGAGAATGTGTGATTCAATGAAATGATGTAGATACTCACTGGCTTGGTCTGTGGGATTCATATATTTTCCACTCTTGGTGGTATTTATCGAGCGACGACCCATTTTACAGTAAAATATGAATTGATCCTTGGTGATTTTCTTTTTATAATCTTCGCTTTAATATAAATTATGTTTTTGAACAAGCACCATTATATTATTTACACGCAGTATTATTTAACTATGAGCTGGAAATGGTTTCCGTCAACTGGCTAATACGTCTATGTAACTGAGTTACTTCAGCCGATATTTACAATAAAACTTTTAATTCAACATATTATCTGCACAATTTGTTCCTGTAACTTCATGTGATTCAGCTTATTCCAAAAGAAATGTCGTTTTCATATTCTCTCAACGTTAACCAAAGTACTTTATGTGTCTCAGACCATTTATACCAATTTAGGCTAATTTCGACTGATCTGTGAAAATTTAAACGACCCTGCGCCGTTCGAAACCAAAGACTATACTATTTGTTCGAAACAGCTTTGGAGTTGGGCCAACGCTTCCGTGCCTTTAGCCGTTCTACACGTTCACCCCACTTGGCTTGAGACTGTCAATGCTCATATATATATATAAATATACATTATACAGCACAACTGTCCAACTGTCTATATAACTGCATCTTTGACCCCACAGCCATTTAACAGCTGGTAATCGAGTAGACAAAGATATTGGTTGGATAAGCATTTGCATTGGTTGGGTAAGTAGTTCCATCGGTTGGGTAAGAAAGAGAGAGAAGGAAGACTGAATAGTTAGCATTTGAGCTAATAGAGGCGCTGCTTATTGCAAACGCTAAGCTTCCACTCTCTAGTTGAACAAGTGTCGCCCTCTGATTTTCAGGGTAGGTATCACAGTTTTCATGGGACGCGCAAAATGGACTTATGAGCCATCCTGAGTAGAAATTTCCCCCACTTTGTAACCGTTTTCAATGCTTTTCGATGCTCTCTTATGGCAGAGAGTCACAAAGTGGGGGAAATTTCTACTCAGAATCTGGCCACACTGCTGTTATGAGCTTCTATGGGACAGTATTCTTTGGCCTAAGTCATTCACGTAAGAGTGTTCGTCTATTGCATACGTGTTTTAACAGTTATGTAGGTGTAAAAATATTTTAGATTATATATTATTCGATTAAAAATCAACTTTTCTTTGCTTTTAAATACTAAAATGTCCTTATAAAAAATATTCTATTATTAAAATATGAGTGTCAATAACTAGGCCCAATTTTATTGGTATGTTACAGTTTCTGACACCCATATTCTAACCTATTGCAAAGGAGGTTATTCGTTTGTTGGCATTTCTATAAAATGTAAAAATATTCATTAAATGAGTGTCAGAAACTAGGACAATTTTAGTGTCAGAAACTACAGCAAAAGAAATTTTAAGTGTCAGAAACTAGGTCTCTAAACATTAATCCTTGAAACATTAATTTAAATCATAAATCTGCTTAAAAAATTATTTAACGCATTTAATCTGCCCTAAATAAAACATTATTTATGTACACTAAATTTTCTATTAGTTATCTTGATATAATTGTAGAATCATCCTTAGAGTGTCAGAAACTGGGCCCTTTACCTTAATGGTGATATGATATCAATGAGTAGTCTTCTTGCAAATGTGGAATGTTCGAATGGTTGCTTATAATACTTTCCATTCGGCAGATTCTATCATCACATCTCAATTTGAATCAACGGTATCAACACAACTGCATAAGAAAGACAAATGACTTAACCTATATAATATTGTTATAGCTGAGATTAGTCACATAGATATTGCCAGTCATTTGCGATAGCGATAGATATGGTCAGTTTAGAGACAGAGGTTCGAAAACTACGGCCAGCCAATCTTTCCAGATTAGCAGAACTGTTGAGTCCCCATCTCTGGAAAAATGTCATGGGAAATATCAAAAAACCTGGGTCACCAATCGATTCTATGTTCACTAGTGAACACATCGCGTAAGTAATTATAAGCATTTGATGACAGCCACCTTTTTGTTAACCAATTATTTAATTGATGTTTATGCAGGATGATTGAAACTGCTGCTACAAAACAGCGCAAATCTGCTAGCGAAATTTTTCTTGACGAATGGGGAACCATGGGTCGTGAAAGACCTACAATAAGAACAACGATTGAATTATTAGTCGCGACAGAACTCTTCAGGGCTGCTGACTATCTAGCGGTTGAGGTGATGAAGGGTACTGCCCCCAATCGTCCGGCAGAAGGGCCTGCCGCAGCGATTCAAATTCCCGCCGAGATCGTGGGTGAATACAGCCAACGGGAAGATAATTCCGATGAATATTATATGTACTACCATAATACAATAGAGACATTGGATAATCACCCTGCACATAGTTCGGAATTGTCGCATCACTTATCAAGTGACATCGCTGCAGACTTGAGCACGCCTTCTGTATCACTACTCCCGAACCTATCAGCACTAAAGTTAGGTAGTGAGCAACACTCGGTGATACAAGAAGATGTACAGGCATGTCATCTGCAAAATTATCCGCAAGAAATGGCATCGTCAGAACTTCCACTCTGTATAAATGATAGAGCTGTCGCATCATCATGTGATAATGATCATCCTGTAACTTATACGAATTCTCTAGTTTCTCTTGCGAATACAAGCGATTGTTCTGAAAGCTACAGTTTTCCGGCAATGCTCATGGAGCACAATAAATTGCGAGAACATGCAAGTGATTCACAAGGGCATAAAAGTGTTGGAAAAGATTTCATTGATTACCATGAATTGCCATTAACAGTGGTAGAGTTGTGCAATAATTAAGTATGACATTCGTATGGTGCACTGAAATTTATAATAGATCAAATAAGAACATAAATTCAGAATGCGTTCATTTGCTTTATTTAATGTCATAGCCGGGAACCCTCTCTCTATTTATACCGGCACATATGATAAGCAAACCGGTATGGAAGATATTTATATACTGCAATCCATCGAATCCGTTTATTCGTATTAACAAACGAGAGGTGTGAAGAATGTTGGGGATGCCGCGTCATTTCTTAGCCATAAACATAAAGTTTCGCGATTATAACTATTAATGATATCTGGGATATCTGTTCGAGTATGTACGTTTTCAATTACAATGTACTCTTTAAATTCCACCAAATGCTAAGTATAACGACTTTTGTTGTACAAGAGTCTTGATTTAAGAAAAAACGCGACTTGTGTGACTGAAAATTGGATCCTATGAAATTAAGATGTCCCTTCACAGGACAGGAACAAAGTGCATTGTGTCCAAGAATGTTATTTTACAATTAAAGAAAGAGATTTTGTACAGTCAATATCGAAACAATAAATTCTAACTATATTTTCGACTCTAAAAACTTATACACCGTTAATTTATAATCGAAACAAAAAATCCGTAGTAAAATACCCTCGCCCTTGGTAATACCCACACTTACCCTAAATATAAAAACTAATTTCTAATTTTGTTGGTAATCAAAATTAACATATTTATAACCATGTATTAATAATAATCACAATGTCTGTTTAGTTTCTTTTTTGTATTTGTCAGATTCAGTGACAGTGAAGTTTTGGATTTTTAAACTGTAGTAGATGAAAGCTACTGGGCCGGATCTGCGCGCGTATCGAACCTTATACTTATTGCAGTATTGTTATCGACCACGTTATCGTACGTGAACCAATCAATAAATTTTTTTTTTCAATAATTATTACAATTTACTCACGATCTGGCTGTCTGTCTGACAACCACCAGAATAATACACCTTGAGACAATGGTTCTTCATTCACTGAAAGTGTATTCTACCCTCATTAAGAAAAGAGATTTGGATATATTACTTCAATGCATAATGCATATCTGTGTAGTATCCAAATTGAATACTTTGGACCGGTGACATTGAAAAAAAAGCCCTGTTTGATTATTGGTTTAATATTTATAAAAAATCGACGGGTATTCCAAACTAATAATTACTTAAATTTATTTTACAATTATTAATTATATGCTTAAATATCTTTTTATTTTATTTACAATTAATTTTTGTTAGCGGGACAGGTCGGAGGTATTTAATTAGTAGAAGTAAGTCGAGGTGGTGTTGACCAGTCTTACGACGGGTACCTGTGAGTCTTATCTTGACGCTCGGCTTTGTTACGTCCCCGGGACAGGTCGGAGGTATTTAATTAGTTGAAGTAAGTCGAGGTAGTGTTGACCAGTCTTACGACGGGTACCAGTGAGTCTTATCTTGACGCTCGGCTTACTTATCGACCGGTGCCCCAGAACTCTTATCTCTATAGGTTGTTCGAGTGATCGAGCCCGCGACTCGCAAGTGAATTTGAATTATAAAGATGACACACACGATGATTCTGTTGCTGCACAATTATGGTTTATTCTGATTCACGTATTTTACAGTTATTATTTTGTTGACCAATACATTTATATTGCAAAGATCGATGTCTCGTTTTTTCTCAAGAGCGATACTTAATTGGGTGATTGGTTTCTCCTTTATAGAATTTACCGAGGTTCTGAATTGATTGAAGTTAGATTCTTTCTGGAGAAACGCAAGTTGCTGAATTTGGCTCGAGAATTATGTTCTGATTTATTATATGATTCTGACA